>PVHY01000410.1:0-58100 GCA_004024945.1 Uropsilus gracilis
CACACAGTCTTCCATAGTGGCTGGACCAGTTTGTACTCCCACCAGCAGTGTAAGAGAGTCCCTTTTTCTCCACATCCATGCCAACATTTGTTGTTGTCTGTTTTATTTATATGGGCCATTTTACTGGTGTAAGATGGTATCTCAGTGTGGTTTTAATTTGCATTTCCCTGATTATTAGTGATGTGGAGCATTTTTTCATATGCCTATTAGCCATCTGTATCTCCTCTTTGGTGAAGTGTCTTTTTAGTTCTCCCCATTTTTTGATTGGGTTTTTTGCTTTGTTTTTGTTGAGCTATAGGAGCTCTTTGTGGATCTTTGTTATCAGGCCCTTGTCACTTGTCTGGAGGGCAAAAATTTTCTCCCAGTCAGTTGGGTTTCTTTTTGTTTTGTTTATTGTCTCTTTTGCTGAACAGAAACTTTTTAGTTTGATATAGTCCCAGCTGTTTATGTTTTCCTTCATTTTTTTGCCAGACGTAGTTGTTTCCCCAAATGGATTTCTGAGGTGAAATTCATGAAGGGTTTTGCCCAGGTTTTCTTCTATGTATTTTATGGTTGCAGGTCTCACTTCCAGGTCCTTTATTCATTTTGAGTTAATTTTTGTACAGGGTGTGAGGGTGTTGTCCTGGTCCATTTTTTAAACAAGTTTTGATCCAGTTTTCCCAGCACCATTTACTGAAGAGGCTATCCTTGTTCCAGGGTATGTTTTTTGCCCCTTTGTCAAAGATTAATTGACCGTATATGTGTGGTTTTATTTCTGGGTATTCAATTCTGATTCATTGGTCTGTTTTTGTACCAGTACCATGCTGTTTTAAGTATTATGGCTTTGTAGTACAGTTTGAAGTCTGGAATAGTAATACCTCAGTTCTCTCTTCTGTTTGTCAAAAGGGTATTCGGAGTCTTTTGTTGTTCCATATGAATTTCAGTAATTTTTGTTCTATCTCTTTAAAATATGTCATTGGGATCTTTATTGGAATTGCATTGAATCTGTAGATGGCCTTTGGTAGTATGGCCATTTTGATAATGTTGATTTTTCCGATCCATGAACAGGGAATGTCTTTCCGTTTTTTTACATCTTCTTCTATTTCTTTTAAGAATGTTTTATAGTTTTCTTTGTATAGGTCTTTTACACCTTTTGTTAGGTTAATTCCCAAGTATTTGATTTTCTTTGGTGCAATGGTAAATGGGGTGTTTTTTCTAATTTCTTCTTCTTTTGATTGATTTTTCGCTTATAGGAATGCTATTGATTTTTGTGTGTTGCTTTTCTGTCGATTTTTCTGGGTTCTCTACATAGAGAATCATATCATCTGTGTATAATGATAACTGTATTTGTTCATTCCCTATTTGGATTCCTTTTATGTCTTTCTCTTGTCTTATTGCCCTAGCTAGGACTTCCAGAACTATGTTGAAAAGGAGTGGAGAGAGTGGGCATCCTTGCCTGGTTCTGGACCTTAATTGCAATGGTTTCAGTTTTTCCCCATTGATACTGCTGGCATTTGAGTTATTTTAATCTTTTGGTTATTGTGAATATATTATTGTACACATTCATATACATAAGTTATTCTGTGGACATATGTTTTCATTTTTCTTGGGTATATACCTAGAAGTAGGACTTCTGGTCAAATGGCAACTCAATGATTCACTGTAGTTTGATGAAATGCCAGACATCCCCATAGCAGAAACATGATTTTACATTCCTACTAGCAGTGTATGATTGTTCAAATTTTTCCAGATCCTAGCATACAGTTGTTATCTGAATTTTTGATTCTACCCATCGTGATGGGTATGACATGGTACACCACAGTGGTTTTGATCTGCATTTCTATGATAAAGATGTCTTTGCATGTGCTCATAGGTCATTTGTATATCTTTGGATAGGTGGTTTTTCAAATTAGTCCCATATCACATATGACTTGTAATTATTTTCTCCAATCTGAATTATTTTTTCGCTTTGTGGACGCTCTTTTGAAACATGAAAGTTTCAATTTTGAGGAAGCTCAATTTATCTTTTTCCTTTGTTCCTCATGTTTTTAGTGAAATTATCTAATAATCCCTTTATTTGTCAATTATATCTCAATAAAGCTTGGTAAAAAAAAATCATTGGTCAAATTCGGGGTGATAAAGATTAACTTCTATATTGTCTCCTATGTGTTTTATAGTTTTAGCTCTTATGTTTGAGTCTTTGATTCATTGAGTTTATCTCTGCACATGGTGTGAGGTAAGAGTTCAACTTCATTTTTTTGCATGTGGTTATACATGTCCCAGCACCAAGTGTTGAAAATATGATTTTTTTCTGTCAAACTGGATGGTCTTGATATCTGTGTTGAAAATCACATACTGACCACAGCTGTGTGGATTTCTGGATTCTCAGTTCTATTCCAATAATTGACATGTCTATCCTTGTTAGCACCACATTATTTGATTAACATTGTTTTGCAATACATGTGAGTCTTCGTAATTTGTTGTTCTTTGTCAAATGCCCCTTGCTTTCACCAATACTTATATATATATATTGACAACTTATGTACTGGACACTGTGCATGGCACTGATATTTAAAAGGAAAACTCAATGAGATGACACAGCCTGCCCCCTGTAGGAGTTTATGATCTAATGCAGTGTAATACTGTCTGATATTGTTTCCAACAATCTTACTCTCAAATAGAATTTTGAGGAACTCTGCAGAGAACTGTAACACAAATTGTCGGAAGTTTGAACTGTTGTAAAACATATTATATCCAGTATATTCTGTTATATATAGTGCTCTTAACATACTTCCATCAAAAGAGCGATAAATTTTGATGATACAATACAGATAAAGTTTGGTGTTAATGACTAACAAATCAGTCACATCAAAATTCACTCTTTGTTTTCCAACTATAAACATACTGATATAATACAAATAAATATATCAACACAAATACCTGCAGCAAATACCTTGCTTTTAAACTGTAATTTAAGATAGACAGGCTTGATACAGGAATCTTTACATGAGCTGGTTGCCAGTATAACAAAGTACCATACTTTTCAGTACTTCTTGCTTTGCTGTTAGAAAGTATATCTGAGGAATATGCCATCATGAATGAGTTTTATTTTTGGTGCCAAACCCTTTAGGGCAATGTAGGATTTGTGTGAATGGTATGTCTTTCCTTTACAAAGCTGAAGAGATAAGGAGTGGTAAGAGATGCAGAAGAGTTCTAAGGTGCTCATTTTAGTAAAGCTGATGGTGTGGAAACTAACCTCAAAACTATCAACGTTCCCCCCTCCCTCCAGAAAACTTTGATATAGCCCTAAGGATACTCATATCTTAGTGTAAAGAGCACTCCTTTAGTGGGCCATGTATGTGATGAAAATTAAGCTCTTCTAAACCTAGAGTTTTAGTTGTCTCTGACAGAACATTGTTACATAAAATTATTAATACTTTCCTTTCAAAATTCCAACAGTCACTGTAGATGAGATGTAAGGAGAAACAACCACCACCCACTGTTATGTGGGTTAAGTTCCTTTAATAATGTTTCTAAAATAAACTAGAAAAAAAATCTCTGCTTCCACATGGAAAAAAAAATGGATATAATTAAAAGACAGTACCTCCCAACCAAGACCAGCTACGAAATCCTCATATGCTTGACTTCCTCCTGTATTGGTGAGAATGGAATGTTTGTCTTCCTGTCCTTCAGCAACATAAAATACTGCGATCTTGTGTGTCTCTCGGCTGTTTAAAAAAAAATACACTCATTGAATCATAAATTTATCCACCCATTCATTTAGTAACTAAGTTCTATGCACAATGTATATGGTAATAATAGACAAAAGTGAAATAAATTGTATAACCTATAGTGGAAGATAAACTATAATAAAAAAAAAAAACTTTACAAGTTACAAAATTACCACTGGAACAGAAAAAAGTTTTACTTCTGATTACAGAAACTAAGAGAAACATAAAAGAGAAGGCAATACTGAGTTCAGTGAAGGTAAGATTTGACAAATGAAGAGAAAGAGGAACAGGAAAGTCACATTAACATAAAAAGAGCTTTCTGTTTGTTTTGCAGTGTGAATGAATTCTAGAGTTAAAGGGACTGTCTTTTGGAAGCTAAACCAAGTAAAAGTACAGAGATGGGTGAGAAATGATCTATTTCTTAAAGTATTTATTGTGGACTTAACAAAAAGAGAATTCTCATTTTGCTTTTGTGCAAATGCCTCCTCCCTCCTGACAAAGCTGCTTCAGAGTGTGAAATCATCAAGATAAATGGCATTGTTTTCTGTGAGGAGCCTTGTGGCAAAAAAGAAAGCAAATATCCAGAAAGTCCACAATTCAAGACTGTCATTTTTATGAGTTACTGGAGGAAGGAGCATGAGGTAATGATCTTACTTAATCGTCCTTGTATCTTTGGGGGTATTTCTTAGAATAACTTGGTCCTCACATTTTCCATACACAGATGGTGCCAACTGAACAGACTGTAAGATCAAGGAATTCCTTTGAAGGAACAATACTTCACCTTTACCAGTAAACTAATTTTGCTAAAAACCAACCTCCTTTAGTTATCGAAAATGTTATAAATTATATATTTTTATTAAAGAACAATTGTGATATATACACAATGGAATACTACTCAGCAATCAAAAAGGAGAAACTCATGCCATTTGTGGCAATGTGGGTAGAGACAAAGACAAACTTAGAAACCAACCCTTGAAAACTGACCATTGATCTTAAGATTTCAGTATGGAAGGGGCAAGAAGAGCATGCGAATAGGGGATTTGTGGGGAGGAAGAACACAATGAACTCAGCTGAAGGATTGTGAGTGCTTTTTTAAATTATACCTGGGTGTGCTACTCTCACACTAGCAAGGATGTAAAATAATGGACCTTCAATAACAATAAAAATAAATTTTAAAAGAGAACAATTCTGTGTGTGTATATTTTGCCTACAAAACTAATACCAGGTCTGAGGTTGGGGACAGATCACTCAGAAATCTGGTGGCAGTCTTCCAAGTCTATGTCTTCCAGTTGGCTCTGAAAAACTTCTTTAATTTCTGTTTACTAAAGTCTGAGTTTGCTTCCAGTGGTGCTTTCTTCTGGTGACATTATAGCACAGAAAAGAAAATGTCTACACAAATATAAAGCTACAGGGAGCAATCAATATATTCCTATACATTTTTATATTTTTATTTCTCCCTAAAATGGAAATGTAATTTCTTTGTATTTGTTTTTTTTTTTGAGAGTAGGTCTCGCTATTTTTGCCCGTGGAACCTCAGGCTGTCATTGCCCGGGGTACCACGGACTCAAGCAATCCCCAGCCTCAGCTTTCCAGGTAGCTGGGATTACAGGTTCGTGCCACCACGCCCAGCTATTTTTTTGGAACTGGGTCTTGCTACAGGCCCCAGGCGGGATTCGAACTGTGATCCCTAGGCCCAGTTGCTTCATAGGCTGAAGCTTATAGGCACGAGCCACCGTGCCCGGCCAGAAATGTAATTTCTTACATGAAATTTGATTTTCCTAATCAAGGTAATCAAATTATGTTCATTTGTTCTAGGTTGACAGAATGAAGTTTGAGCTGAAAAACCTCTGTATTACCAGAGGTATATTTTGTAGGAATGAAAAAATAATCAAACAATAAAAAGTAAATAACAACTGAAATTACTTTAAAATTTTAGTCAGATTTTCCTACATATCTAAGAAAACTGTCAAGTCATGATTGAGATTTACAGTATCAGCAACTTAAAATGAAAAACAACAGTATTTTGGCTGATTTCAGTACAGCGATATTTCACTTTTGATGATGAACATTTACACAAACTTTGGTTTATTCAGAATAACATTAGTTTAATCTAGTATAAGCAGTAAAATATAATTGGGGGAGGATGTAGTTCCAGAATTACAGAATAAATATCTCCAAGTAAAATAACAACTGGTAAAAATCCAGTTAAAATTTCTGGATACCTTCCTAAAGGGATATAGCAAATAAAGAAACATTCATTTAAGAAAATCTACTAAATTGAGTAAGAACAAATTCTTCGACATTTGAGGTGTACTGATTCCCCCCCTTTACCTCCACATTACCGAAGAATTCCCCTGGGTCTTCAACTCAGTTCAAGATACTACAATACAAGTCCCCGGTTTGGGAATATTATTTAATCCTGGGAGGGGCAGGCTTTTGGTGGTATCTGTCATCCTCCCTCAAAATCCCCATGATGCAGAAGCTCTATTCCCAGAAGCTGTGGCCGAGAAAACCAGGTTTGTCTTCCATGTCCAGTCACCCCACTTGGAACAGAAAATTCCAAGAAGCAAAAAGGTTGATTGAGTGTGTCAAATCTTCCCCACTCAGCTCACTGCTGGTTGGTAGGGTAGAGGTTTCATGCCAGGAGGGGAAAGCTAAGACAAGTAATTGTTGATCCCTCCCCAAGTGCCCACTTATAGAATGAGCCTGTCACTCCAGGAAGTTAGGCTCCCACCAACTGTAGTGGCAGAGGAGTTCTGTCACAGGGGAATGATTTTATTTAGAACAGACCTGGGAAAACTCCATGCCGAAGGATGGTAGTCAAAATGAGATTTTTGTGGAAAGCAATTAAGAGCAGCTATCAGTTCCACGAAACAAAGAAACCAGAAGAAGAGCTAGAAAAATAGAGGACTTGGAAGAGACAGTCAAGAAGGGTCCTGAGCTTGACAATTTTAGGGACTGTATCTTTAGGGACTGAAAAGCACCTGTATCTGTATCATATCATATCATATCATATCATATCATATCATATCATATCATATCATATCATATCATATCACATCACATCACATCACATCATATCATATATCATATCATATCATATCATATCATATCATATCATATCATATCATATTGTTCACACAGGAACAGAGTAAGGCATGAAAGCATTCTCCAAATATGGTGTTGAGTAATACTTTTTGAACTCCAGGTGAACTGCATGACTTAAAGGCAACATCCAGTCTTCCCTGCAGTTTAGCAGATGGTGCATATCTAAGACTATACCCTCTTTAAAGTAATTAGTGGGCAAACATTTCAGTCTCTGAGAGAATTTGCATTAAAAAAAAAGACAAGCATTCAAAAGTATTAAAACCAACTCAAAGCCACACCCACCCACACACCCACACACCCACACACCTACCAACACCCACCCACCCACACATACATACCCACAGTAAGCAATAAAAATCTAACTGGTTAAGGGGCCTTTGACTAATAAGTAGACATTGTCAATACAGGGGAGATTCATCAGTAGCCAGGTTAAATCATAAAAAAACAAAAACAAAAAAAAATTGAGCAGAGGCTGCACACTGTGGGGAAATGGACTTTCCAGGTATACTTCATGGGAAAATAACAAATGATCAAGCAAACAGCAATCATCAGCAATCCACTTTTGATTCAAAGATACAAAATTGAAAGAAAAAGAGATGATACAGGGTTATATGTAAATGGAACCAAGATAGCTTATACTAAAATCAGACTTCTGAAACAAAAACATATTAGTGGCCATGAGAGAAACCTCATATTGGTAAAAAGTCTAACAAGAAGATAAGAAAATTTAAAAAATGTATGTGCTCCCAACAAGTACATGAAGCAACAACAGAATTGAAGACAGAAAATAGGTGTTTCTACAATCATAATTAAAAACTTCAATACTTCACTTTCAATAATGAACAGAACAACTAAGAAAATATCAACAGAAAATAAAAGACCGAGGAATAATATAAATTACTAGACTTAGCAGACATCAACAGAATGTTCCACTCTGCAGCAGCAGAAAACATAGATTGCAAGCATACATGAGACATTTTTTTAGGATACAATATGACAGGCTGTGAAACAAGTTTCAATAAATTTGAAAGACTGAAATTGTGCAAAGTATATTTTTTAACGACAATTGAATATCTGAAACCAGTGAAAGAAAAATTCTGACAAATTCATATATATGTGGAAATGAAACAATGTACTCCTAAATTATTGATAAATCAAAGACTAACTTTCAAGGGAAATGAGAAAATAATTAGAGATGAATGAAAATGAAAATATAACATACCAAAACTGATGGCATGCAGGTAAAACTGTTCATTGGGAAATTTATGGATGTAAATGCCTACATTAAAAAAGAGGAAAAGATATAATATCAACAACTAAACCTGAGACCCAAAGAACTTAAAAAAAGAAGAGCAACTAAATTGAAATCAATCAGAAGGAAAGAAATAAGACTAGAGTCAAAGTAAATGAAAAAGAAACAGAAAAGTCAATGAAATCAAAATTAGGATCTTCAAGATCAAAAACAAAAGTAATAACCTTTAGCTAGACCATGCAAAAAGAAATTCAAAGTCTAAAATCAGGGATGAAAGAAATACCACCGCTACATACCTTAAAGAAATAAGGATTAAAAGAGAATATTACGAGCAGTATGTCAACAACATAGCTAAGTTAGGTCAAGTGGAAAAATTCTTAGGCACAAATTACTAAAGCCAACTCAAAAGGAATGACAATATCTGGGCAAATTAATAACAAATACAGAAGCTGAGTTAGTAACTTGGTTGAAGAAATAAAACTATATTTTCTAGCCATATGACATAATTTTATATATAAGAAATCCTAAAGAATCTACTACAAATCACAAGAATAGTACAGCAAGCTTTCAGAGTTCAGTATCAACACACAAAAATCAATTATATTTCTCTAAACCAGGAATGAATAATTGAAACACAAAGAAAACAATTCCTTAAACAAACAAACAAAAAAAATGAGGTAATATTGGTTTACAACACTTCCGATCATACCACACCATACCCACCACCATGGTACTGAAATTCTTCTGCAGTAGTTTATTAAGACATCTTCTTACTTTGTTCTTCCTACTCACTCCCCTCTTCTGGTAGTTTTAACTTATAGTTAAATTGATAGGGCCTGGTTTTATCCTTTATTTTGTTTTGATTCTCTATGTCTGACATATAAGTGCTACCATCTAATATTTTTCTTCTAACTTATTTTGTTTGGCATTACCCTCTCCAGTAGTATCCATATTGTTGCATGCAGCAAGATTCCATCTGTTTTTAAATAACCTGAGTAATATTCCATTGTGTGTGTGAGCTATTGAGCTATCTATCAATCTATTTGTCGATATAGATGATATCTCAATCATATCTTCTTAATCCACTTATCTGTGTTTGGGCACTTAGGTTGTTTCCATAACTTGACTATTGTAAACAGTGCTGAAATAAACATGAGTGCATCCATGCTTTTGAAATAGTGATTCTATGTTCTTTGGGTAGATTGCTAGATTATGTGAGAGATCTATTTCTAATATTTTGAGACACTGCCATACTGTTTTCCACAGAGGATGGGCTATACCATTCTATGAATGGTATATGAAAGTTCCTTTAAGAAATCAATTTCCTTCATAATAACAGCATAAAAAATATTTACATCTATTTAACAAAAAGCATTAAGCATATACTCTGAAAACTATAACATCTGTCAAAAGAAATTTAAGATCTTAAAAAGACAACTTACATTCATGGAATGAAAGACAGTATCATTAAGATAATATTGCTCAAATTGATTTACAAATTTAAAGCAATACCTATAAAATCCCAATTGCCTTTTCTTTTTAGAAATGGATAAACTGATGCTAAAATTTACAGGAAAATGCAGATGATTCTGTGTAGTCAAAGTAATCTTGAAAAAAAAGAACAAGAGTTTGAAGACACTTACTTCCCAATTGTAAAACTTGCTTCAAAGCTACAGCATTCAATACACTATAGAATTGCCATAAGAATAGTCATACAGATAGATCTATAGGGAACAGAATCTTACCAAAAGAAATAAACCTTTGTATTTATGGTTATTTTTTTGAAAATAATACTGAAACAATTTATTAGGGAGATGGCATTTCAACAAATGTTATTGGAACTGGATATTTACATAAAAAAATGTATTCTTTCCTCATATCATATATAAGAAATTAAATCCAAATGGATCACAGAGTTAAAATAAGGCCTAACACTACAAAAGTCTTATTTTAAAGTATATAAACCTATAAAATGTCAATACAAATAACTGAGTTAATGTTAATGGCATCATTATTTAGCATAGCCAAAAAGTTAAACCCACTCAATATCTATTAACTGATGAGTCGAACAACAATGTAGTACATTCATACACTGGAATATTATTAAGCAACAAAAAGAAATGATGTACTTAGATGTATTAATACAACATGGGTAAACATTAAAAATATGGTGTTAAGAGGCCTGCCACAAAAATGCCACATATTAATTCCTTTCATATAAAATGTCTAGAACAGGCAAGTCTATAGAGACAGACAGTAAATTCAAATTGCTGAGAGCTGGGTTTTAATGGCTGATGCCTGGGGATAATGGAGAATGACTCATAATGGATATGGTTTCCTTTTTTGAAGTAACTAAAATATTCCAAAATTAAACTGTCACAATAGTTATCCCGTACTATGAATAGACTAAAAGTATATACATTTTAAATAAGTGAATTGTATTATATATGAATTCTATATCAATAGTAAGGATTTAACCTGCAAGCATGATTTACTATGTATAAATTCTGATAATGGTAAAAATAAAGCTTCTCAGTATTATAACTTTTCTAGGTCAAGGACTACCAATCAGAACTGATAAATCAAAACTTATGAAATAGGGAAATGTTCACTTAATATTACATATAAAACTTGAGAGAAATATATGTGCCATGTAGGAAAAAAAGAATATAAATATTTAAAATGCAAAGTTAAAAATCATTTTTATATTATCAATTTCCTAATACTTTACAAAAGCAAAGTTCAGCTACCCTTTTGTGCAACATTTTAATCTTTCACTTTTCCTTCTTATTATCCCACTATTAATTAATTGTGTAGGATATTATCATTAGACTAATATGCACCATGACACTGAATAATGAGGTAATGGTATTGGAAAAAAGAAGTTAACTTACAATCGGAAATATTCTTTAAGAATATGTGCAGCACTGGCAAAATATTATTAGCTTACTAATGGAAAATATTTAAATCCCTCCTGTATGATCAGGAGAGATTAGAAATTTTAAAAACTTGGGGTTCAGCATGAAGAATAGGAATGATTAATCTAGTCAAAGAAAATAAACAACAGACTATGGAGATGAGATTAGAAATAAGTAATTCAGTCCAGAATGGTGGTGCATGCCTGTGACAGCCTATGGAGCGCAGCTGGAACTGGGGATCACAGTTTGAGTCATGCCCAGGGAAACATAGTGAAACCTAGTTCCAAAAAAATAGCTGGGTATGGTGGCGCACACCTGTAGTCCCAGCTACCTGAGAAGCTGAGGCTGAGGATTGCTTGAATCTGAGGTACCTTGGTCAATGTGAGCCTGTGGTTCCACCGGCAAAAATAGTGAGACGTAGTCTTAAAATAAATAAATAAAAATAAATAAATAATCAATTCCATTTTCTTCTTTCTTAGTCCTCAGGATAAATAATCAGATTTATCTTCAGGTTTTGTGGCTTAAGAAGTTCAAAAGGTACCTCCTGTTATGTTATATGAATTTTTGAGTCATGATACTAGAAAAAGAAAACATGTAATTCTCTTCATAAAATTCTTTTATACACTGTTGGTAGAAATGTAGAGTAGTAGTACAGTCCCTATGGAAAACATTATGGAAGTATCTCAAAATATTAAAAACTTGTCTGTCATATGGTTCAGTAATTCCACTCCTAGGTATCTTATCTGAAGAATCAGACAAAATCACTACTTTAAAGGGATAGTATGCATTCCTACATTCATTACACTATTTACATTAGTCAAGTATGGAAACAACCTAAGTGTCTAAGAGTAGATGACTGAATTAAAAAGATACAGTGTTATGTACATGTACACACATGCACAAAATGCTACTCAGCAATGAAAAAGATGAAATCTTGCCCTATGTAACAACATAGATGGAAATGGAGAGAATAATGCTTTGAAAGAAAAGACAAATACTAGAGGATTTTAACTCATGGGGAAAATAAAGAAACAAAGTAACAGACAAAATCAAACCAATAACAAATTCTTGAAATCTGCAGAACTAGGACTGTCAGACAAGGAGCCCCAAATGCCAAATGTGGAGGACTATGCGTGCCTTGATGGTGGGTGTGGTGTGATAACATATATCTGAAGAGGTATGCACCTATACCTCTGAATCATCTATGGTGTTATATACCAATGTTATCTCAAGAAAAGAATACCATTAAAATTATATTAACAATGACATGCTAATGAGAATCAGACTGAAAATAATTCTTTTTTAAAAATCCCAAAAAGTCACATGTTCATTTGATAAGGGGGGAAAAAAAAATCTATGCTTTCTCATATATGCATGAGATAACATAGATATTCAAGGTATATATGAGAATGTAAGCAGTTTTAGTAAGAGTCAAGGAATAGAATAATATGAAGTAATTTAAAGAAACTCTGAGTCAGGATTGGCTGATAAGGCCTCTGTGTTCAAGACTAGAGAGTATGATGAGGCATTTGGAAATGAGTAGGGAACAAAAAATTTACTGTAGAGAGATTATTCAAGAGTTAAGGCCTGTTTATATGGGGAATCAGCAGATGAGAGCTTATGGGATTTTAAGCATTGTTATAACTCTCAAAAACCAGCTATAAGAATATGAATGAAGGGGCTGGGACCAGGAGAAGCAAAGAAGAGACAGGTGAGAGATAATAAGAACTGACAAAATATTATGAAAATATTTTGGGCACAAGAAAGGATATAGTCAAGTGTGGGTGACTATAAAATGCTACTTGTAAATATTATCAGGTAAAATACAAGGAAGATCTGATTTGGGATAGAAAAGAAGACTTGGAACTGACGGTACTGAGGCAGGTAAAATTTTTAAGTCAGCTGCAAAATCATGACTAAAAATTGAGAGATAAGAGTACATGGGCTGAAATGAATAGAACTGAGAAGGGATATCACCAGCGATTACTATGCCACAGAATCATAGGCATTGGAAGATAAGTCACTGAAGATATACTGGGAAAAAACTATAGAATTATGAGTTGAATTAGGTAATTATAGTGTTATACAAGTCAGGGTAAAGGAACATTTCAAAGATAGGCTGGCAACAATACATTCTTAGGGTACATGATAATCACGAGTTTGTTAGGATAGTGAAATTATTCTGAATGATATTGTGATGGTGGCTATGCTTTCACTACATACCTGTCAAAATTTAAAGTAAAACAAAAGGAGAGAACTGTAAACTATGGACTATATATAATGAGTAGTTGTTCATCAATTTTAACAAACCTAACCACAGGACACAAGGTATAAATAATAATGGGATTGGGGATTAAGGGAAATCTTTGTGCTTTGCAATACATTATTTTATAACCGTAGAAATTGCTGTAATTAAAAAAAATTATTAAATTTAATGTGAATTAAATATATATAATTGGGTAAATTAAACAGGTTGGTTTAAGGACTAAGAAAGCTCCAGACTTGATGGTCAGGATACTAACCTTCAGAAGGAAAACTTCAGAAGAGTAGAACAAGACAGCAAAAGAGAAAATCCCTGTACTTGTGGACTTGACTGTCTAGTACCACAGATAAATTATGATGGCAAAGAGTTAACCTATGAGAACTACAGACTACTTAGAGTTATTATGTTTGTCTTGGAAAGAAGTGGTAAGAATAGTAAAAAATAGAGCAATAAAAAAAATAACAGTATAGTGCTCTCCTATGAGCAGAGAGAAATGTTATGAGTGGTCCTGAGTTTTTCTTTATTGGGAGGTTTTTGAATACTAATGCATATGCTTTCTTGTTGTTAGTTGAGATGTTTTATTTATTCATGATTAAGTTTTGGCAAGTTCTTTTTTCTTTTTCTTTTTTTTTTTTTTGCAGGTTATATTCTTCTAGGAAATTACCTATTTCTCCTAAGTTGTCCAATTTGATGGTTTATAGTTAACAGATGGCTCACAATCCTTTGTAGTTCTATAGTTAGCGGTAATCTCTTATTTTTTTTCAATTATTTGGGTACTGCGCGGCCACCCTGCCCACCAATCTTGGTTTAGCTTAAGATTTACCATTGAATTTATATTTTCAATGAACCAACCTTTGCTTTTGTTCATCTTTTCTACTATTTTCCTATTCTCTACTTCCTATCACTCTAATCTTTATTGTTTTCGTCTGCACATTTTGATCTTAGCTTTTTCTCCTTTTTATAGTTTTATTAGGTATAAAGTTAGGTTGCTAACTTGAGATTTCTTTTTTCTTGATAAATGTGATCATCACTATACATTCCCCTCTCAGAACTGCTTTTACTTCACTCCATAATTTTATTTCCTTATTTTTGAATCTCAAGATTTTCCCTTTTAGTCTTTGATGTATTAGTTGTTCAGCAGTGTACTGTCTAATTTCCACGTACTTCTGAGTTTTCCAGTTTTTTTTCCTGTTACTGACTTTAATTCCAGCATGGATGGGAAGATACCTGATATAATTTCTATCTTCTTGAATTTGTTAAACTTGCTTTTTTGTACTCTCACACATTACTGTCCTATATAATGTTCAGTGTACAGCTGAGCAGAATATATATTCTGTTGCTGTTTAACAGAATGTTTTGTACTTGCCTGTGAGGTCGATTTTGTTGACAGTGTTCTTGAAACACACTGATTCTTTCTGTGTGAGTGATCTACCTTTCACTGAGAGTAGGGTATTACAGTTTCTAGCTATTAGAGTATTTCTGTTTATATTTCCTTTTAGCTATGTTATTATTTACTTTATGTATATAGAGAAACTGATACCAGTTACACAAATATTTACAATTGTTATATATTCTTGATGGATTGACCTCTTTACCATTGTTTAATGGCATTCTTTATCCCTCTTAAATATTTTTAATTTTGAATCTATTTTGTCTGACAAAGTATAGCTACTTTTTTTTACTTATTGCTTGAAATATCTTTTTCCATAACTTTGACCTCAATCTCCATATGTCCCTAAAGTTAGAGTAGTTTCTGCTAGGAAGCATGTCTTTTGGTTTTCAATCTTTTAATCCAGCTATTCTTTAGTTATTCTTCCTCTTTTGATTGGACTATTTAATCAATAATGCTTAAAGCAGTTATTGATAAGAATTACTAATTAATCATTAATTACTATTATTTTCTAACTTTTTAAATAACATTTTAAATAACTTTTTAAATAACATTTTCTAACTTTTTGAATATTTCTTTTTGTTCCTTGCTTCCTCTCTTGGTTTCCTCTGTAATTTGATTACTTTTGAGAGAAGTGTACTTTGATCCTTTTACTAAATATTATGTGTATCTGCTACAACTTTCCTTTGGTCTACTATAAAGCTTACATAAAATATCTTATATATCATCTTTAACTTACATGGATTATGTACTGATAAGTCTCTCTAAAGTAAAAAATATGACAAATCAAAAATAAATTTACAAAGCAGAATTCACCAAACATAGTTTAGCTTATTAGTCTACCTTAACACTTGTATTCCAGTACACTACAGATCATTAGTTGTCTATCTGTGTGATCAAGTGGCTGACTGGGAGGTACAGCTGGTTTCCACTGCAGGCCAGGAAAAGATCACACTTTGAAGTATGGTTTCTACTGAGTGTGCACTGTTTTGTTTTTTGAGACTAGGTCTCGTTATTTTTGCCCATGGAACTGCAGATTCATGTTGCCCAACTTGAGACTCATGGAATCAAGCAATCCCAGCCTCAGCTTCCCAGATAGCTGGAATTAGAGGTGTGTGCCACCACGCCCAGCTATTTTTTGGAACTAGATCTCGCCATGTTGCCCTAAGTGGGAGCAGGACTTGAACCACGATCCCTAGCCCCAGCCGCTTCACAGACTGAAGCTTACAGGCAACGTGCCACTGTGCCTGGCTCTGGGTGTGCATTGCTTTTAAAGCTGAAAAATTTTAAGCAGAACCCTGATAAGTCAGGAGCCCTCAGTATGTATATAATGTAGTATCTAAAACCAATAACAATTTAACTTTGATGGCATATAGGAACTTTACACTTTTTTTATTTTTATGCAAAAGAAAATGAGACTCATCTTACACTATTAACAAAAATCAACTTGAAATGGATAAAGACTTACATGTAATATGTGAAACTATAAAACTATTATGTAAATACAGAGGGTAACCCTCTTAATTTTAACGTTGGCCAAGGTAATGATATTATGGTTATGACACATAGAACACAAGCACCAAAAGCAAAAAAAGTAGGCTCACATCAAACTGAAAAGCTTCTGCACAAAAAAAGAATTAAAATGAAAAGGCAAATCTTGGAATGGAAGAAAGGCCTGAATCATCTTCTTCACTTTGTATCCATATAGAGGAGTGAGGTGGTGAGGTGAGTGGTTTATTTCAAACTAGCTTCCCAATCTGTTGAATCACTGGACTCAATGAGAAATATGACTGATGTTTGTTTGTTTGTTAGAGGAATGTGTAGAGGAAAAAGAAAGGTTAAAACTACAGTTTGTATAGACTGTCTTTGATATAGGAAGTCAAACATTTAAGGTGAAGTCTTAGGTTACAGTAGAGACACATATTGAGTAGGAGTGGCTTAAGGGACAATAATATGGTTTATAATACCTATGAAAAACAATGCAGGGAGAATAAGAAATTTGACTAAAAATAAATTAAGACTTTGTGGAAATAAATGAACATGAACCTATAGTAAATCCCTGCATCACACTGGTTTGGTAATTTTCCCTAGTAATGTACTGTTGCCTAAAATAGTGAAAATAGATGTGGCGCATGCCTGTAAGTGGCAGCCTAGGAAGCTGTGGCCGGTGCCAGGGATCGTGGTTCGAGTCCTGCCAGGGGTATGTAGCGAGACCTAGTCTGAGAAAAATAGCTGGGTGTGTTGGTGTGTTGCCTGTATTCCCAGCTACCTGGGAAGCTGAGGCTGGGGATTGCTTGAGTCTGTGGTACCCTGGGCAACGTGAGCCTGTGGTTCCACAGGCAAAAATAGCGAGACCAAATCTCAAATTAAAAAAAAAAAAAAGATTCTAATTACAGCAATGTGCGAGGCTGTTGGAAGGAAGGTGTTAAATCAGAGGTGGGCAGATAGGCAGACTGATACTCAGAAAAGCAAAAACTAGAGATATACAGGTATAAAATACCAGCTGAATAGGGTGTGAGAAAGTAAGAAATATGGTTATTATGGTTGTTAATTTCAGAGTTCAGAAATATAAGCTTTCTCAATGGTGAGATGTGATGTATTGGTTTATCAACATATTTTAGTTACAATACCAAAAAGCATTTATAAAATTTACTTTGATGAATCTGAAAAGTAGCCTATATCATATGTTGACCTTATAAAACCTTCAATTGAGTAATATTTATGGTTTCATGCAAAATATCAAGTTATGTCAAGATCATTAAAATAATAAAGTTTTAAACATCAAAGTCAACATAAGAACAGATATATCCAAAGCTTAAAAGAAATCAGATTTATAAAAAAATAAAATACTACATGTACTTCTGTTTCATTAATATTTTGTACATACTGGCTTATAGTCATCAGTCATTTTACTTGAAGTCACTTACATTATCACCAATGGTATACTTGTTTAAATTAGACCACAATCTTAACACCACACACCAAAATTAATTCAAATAGAAGGCTCGGATGTCAGATCTGAAGCCATAAAATACATGAAGAAAATATATTGTGATATGTTCCTTGATACAGACCTTTGAAATGTGTTTGTGGGGACTCAACTCCATTAGCAAGAGAAATAATACTAAAAGTAAATAACTAGAACTACATCAAAGTAAAAAGTTTCTCACAGTGAAAGACATGATCATGAAAAGAAAAAGATACCACACTGAATTGGAGAAGATATTTGTACTCATATGTCTAAAAAAGTTGTGTGTGTGTGTGTGTGTGTGTGTGTGTGTGTATGGAGTTAATATATATCCAAAATATAGAAGGAGTTAATATATATCCAAAATACAGAAAGATCTCATAATTTTTAACAAAAAAACCAATCAATGTAATTCCAAAATGGGCAGAAGTTCTAAATAAACACTTCTACACAGAAGACATATAGAGATGGCCAAAAGGCACATGAAAAAATGCTCATCATCGCTCACTATTAGGGAAATGCAAATTAAAACAAGGTAATACCTCGTAATTGCGAAGGTCAAAAATTCAAAAAATAAGAAATGAGAATTGTTGAAGAGGATGTGGAGAGAAGGGGACATTATTGGTGGAAATGTAAAATGGTACAACAATTACAAAAAGTAGTACTGAGATTCCTCAAAAAAAAAAAGTTAGAAATTCCATATGATTTAGTTATCCTACTTCTGGATATCTACCTGAATAATACAAATACACTAACTTCAAGAGACCTGTGCATCCCTGTGCTTATTGTAGCATTATTTACAACAGCCAAGAGTTGGAAACAACTTAAGTGGTCATCAACAGATGACTGGATAAAGAAGACATAGTACACAATGGAAAACTAGTTAGGTATTAAAAAAAAAAAAAGTGATGTCTTGTCATAAGCAACAACATGAATGGACCTAGAAATGTTAAATTTAGTGAAATAAGTTAGAAAGACAAACAGCATATGATTTCACACACATGCAGTAGAGAAAGCAAACAATTAGATGAATTAAATAAGACAAAAATAGTCTTTAGAGTATAAACCAACTAGTGGTTACCATAAGGAAGGGGAAGGGAGGTGATAAGTTGAGTAAAAGGGATCCATTTTTGTATGACAAAGGAAAGAATTAGACTTATATTGGTGAATATTGATTCACCAATATAACCTGAAACTTATATTCGTTATATGCATATAATGCAATGTCAATAAATAAGATTAAAAAGGATATATTAGAAATGTCTAAAGGTTTGATTTGATTTTTGCAGTTCTAAACAAAAGGAAATTCTAAACTGCACTAAAATGTATAAATAATTCAAAGAGAATAAACATTTCAATATAGCCCTACATTTTCCTTAAAAAGTTCATTATATCGGGGCAGTTGGGTAGCTCAGTCAGCTAGAGCGCGGTGCTAAAAAGTTCATTATTTCTAATATATAATAAATGTACATAAGCAATTTTCTGTTCAGAAAATTGTAACAATCCAGAATTTTTCACATATAGACTAAAATAACTGACAGCTGCTAGTTATAAATTTGGAGGTTTTTCAACAACTTACCACTGTCTTGAATCCAAGTTCCTAAGTTCTCTAAGTAGTTTTTCATTTTTCTTCAGGAGATGAAAGCTCCTCCTAAATAGAGAGATTTATAAACATTTTCATCACCTTTGCAGTGAATGACATGACAGTTCCGGAAATACTTTCCACTCTACTCATGCAACTCTTATATTTTTCTTGCCTTTTCATACTTCTAATACAAAGGAGAACAGTCCCTAAAAAAAATGTAAAGAACATATGTCATTATTTCTACCCAAGCCCTAATACATTTCTGCTAGTGGATTATTATCTACTGGCCACTTCAATTCATCCTTGTAGATGCTGTGAGCTTCTAAAACTCTTATCTAGAAAAATGGATAAAGATACTAAGAGTTTAATAAAAATCTGTGGGAAGTTATTCCTTGTGACAAATACTCACAAAATTTAAATCAATACCAAGTAAGTAAGTGTAATCCAGATAGAATGTTTTCTTCCTTGTTTCACAAAATATGCATTTTTTACACTGTGAAGCAAGGTACAAATTTGATCAATATGTTCAATAGATATCAAGTATGAACAAATCATGTTCATGAAATCAATGCTCACTGTGATAAAATATAATTTCCCACCTTTAATTTTTCTTGAGATAATATACAGACCATTTACAGCAAAAGAGAATAAAATGCATTTATAAGCAGCAATTACCTAGACTTGAATACACCATAGGGCAAACTGTGTTCCTGATACAGCATGCCTTTCTCATAAAACAGAGGATACTCTCTAATAAGTAGAAGTGTTTAAATCAAGTAAGATTATAAACAGTAGGCAAACAAGCAGAATGCCATTTCAATACTTCACATCACTTGAAATATTTTAAGATTTATTCATTAAGTTATACCTAAGTTCCCCATCTACTATAAATTCAAAAATAAAAAAAGCTTCTTCCACTTCCGTATATCTCTTAGCAAAATTAAAAAAAAAAAAGATTATATATTGATAATACATTGCACTAGTGTATAATTTTGGTATTTTATATTACCTACTTTAATTCTCATATTATGTCAGGTGAGAATTATTTCTTCAATTTGCAGTCTATAGCCCAAGGCTTAAAGGTTAAGTGACTCTAACCTAGGTTTTCTGATGAAGACCAAGGCCTTTTCATTTAATTTCTACCTAATTTACTTGAAATTTTTTTGTTTATGGCAAGTTTTTAATGCGATTTTTTTATGATGCTAGATCTTGAATTAATTTCTGATAGAAACAAGAAATGATTATTTGCTGTTTTCTTAAAAAATTGCAAGACATATCAAATATGTATATATTATAAACTTATAACATATATATGTTACAGGTTCTGCTCTCAGTTCCTAATACAGAACTTTTAAAATCTTATAATTTCCTGAATAGTGAGGGTAAAAGAAGCATCTTACAGAAATTCCTAAATCCCCTGGTATTTCCTTAATAATAGCAATGTCTTTTGTTCTAATAAGAATAGTCTTGGTGGGCTCCTAGAAAACTTCAGGAAGGGGCTTGGACACCAGAAAGAGCAAGGGGGATGGCTAGAAATTTAGAACTTTCAGCCCCAGCTCCATCTCTTGGGCGGGGGGGAGGAGGACAGAGACTGAATTAATAACCATTTTTTAAATGATGAAGAATATAAAATTCCCAAACCAGAGAGTTCATATTGGTTGGTAAACACCTTCAACATGCTAGGAGGGTGACACGCTTCAATTCCACAAGGACAAAAGCTCTAGACATCACCCTGTATATTCCTCCTCATCTGGGTACTCTTTTATAATCCTTAACTTTCCTTTATGATGATCTGGTAAACATAAGTTTTGTGAGTCATTTATAGCCATCAAACCTGAAAAGAGGGTTGTGAAAACCCCTAATTTTTAATCAGTTTGTCAGTCTATGGAATATGGATCGCCTGGACTTGCAACTGGCATCTGAAATGAGGGCAGTCTTGTGAACTGAGCCCTTAACCTGTCTGCACAGACTCCAGGTAGTGCATCATGTAGGAAACCCACACATTTGTTGTCAGTGCTTGAAGAAAAACAATTTCTATTTAATTAAAGTAGGTTGGAAAATAAGATTCTAAGAATATAAGCTATAATTTCTAAGTCAGATAGTTCTACTACTTATAAAAATAAGTCATTTTTTTAATACCTAAAATCCTGATATAACTTGATGGTAAAAAACAGTAACAACAAAAAACCCAAAATCTCTTCCTCCTAGTCAAAGAATTGTTAGATAAAAATCAGAAAAAGTACACAGACTATAATGCTTGACCAAAAGATTAGCAATACTATCATTAAAAATTTTTTTCTCTATTCTTACCTTTTGTCCCAAGAATTCATTCCCAATATACTAAGAAGCAATCTGCAATAATAAAATGCTGACTGAGGCTTTTGAGACATTGGTTCATCTTGCTCCACTGCTTTCATGTTTAAGTCATTAAAGTGTTTCTCAACAAATTCTTTTTCCTCTGTATGTTGCTTAAGGATAGCATTGATGACATCATTTTCCTGTTTTTCAGAAATACACACAGGTTGTGGAGCAGGAATATTAAGTGAGATTCCAGTTCTCTGCAAGCATTCTGGACTAGTTACACCTAAATACTGCAAAAGTTCATCAAGAACATCTTCTTCATCTCTTATTGTATCCCACGTCGGTACAGTTTCTCTAAGTCTTCTTTTAAACTGAAGCGATATCTCATCCTTTACTGTCATATCTTCTAAGCATTCATTAGATGTAGGTTCTTCTGGTTTCTCTTGGTGAGACAACGAAAGTACGAAAGATGTGGGTTCTGACATGCCACTTACAGGAGGTGGTCCATACAGGATGGCAGAATCCCATGCATATTTTCCAGAGAGATCACGTACAATGATTCTAACATTTGAATTGGCTGATGTAAGGCCAGCAGATAAACCTCCTCCAGGCATACTCTCTTCTGATCGGATCTGGATACAGGACACTAGGGTTGTATTGTTCAACACGAAGAACTGGATATTTGGACTCTCAAAGAGTTCAGGAGAAAGTTCTGTACTTTCGCTGTAATGATTGTCATGATTTTCACACACCTGACTGGTTAACATAGCAGGTCCACCACTCATGGGATAATGGCCCAAGTGATTTACCAGGTGTGTTATAACAGTGCGGGCAGCTATAGAGATTAATCCTTGCTGCATTTGAGTCTTCACTGGAAATTAAAAAAAATAAGTAAATGTGAATAATGCTGCCTTCTAGGAAAGCATATAACAATGAAACAAATAATCAAAAGCACATTCAAATATTAGAATATTAATGTCTCCAATTTAAATCCTTACCAGAGGAGTGATGGCAAAGAAGAAAAGTATTCTTTGATGAAGTTTTTTTTTTAATTTACTTTTTTACATTATTGCTTAATTTTCTACATTATTTGACTTCTCCCCTCAAGTATAGTCCTTATAGTTCGCTCACCACCACCACCTCCCCTGTCTTGACTTCTCCTTCCTCTGCTGGATGCCTCAGTTCTATAGCCAGCTTACAAGTTGTCTGTCTTTTTCCTGACTCTTTGTTTGGTTTCTCTACATTCCACACATAAGTGAAATCATCAGATATTTATCTTTTTCCATCTGAATTATTTCACTTAGCATAATCCCTTCCAGCTTAACCCATGTTGCACATGGAAACTGTTCAACATCACTTATCTTGGAAATATAAATCAAAACTACAGCTTGATACCACCTCTCACCTGCAAGAAGGGCCCATAATAAATTAGAAACAAAAAATGCTGGTGAGGATGTGATGAGAAAGGAACCCTCTTACACAGCTGGTAGAAATGTAAACTGGTTCAATTGCTATGGAAAACTGTGTGGAGGTTCCTCAAAACACCAAAATTGGATCTACCATATGACCTAGTGACTCCACTTCTGGGAATATACCCAAAGAACACAAAAACACTAATTTCATAGGAAACCTACACTCCTGTTTATTGTAGCACTATTTACAGTAGCCAAGCTATGAAAACAACCTAAGTGACTCCAAATAGATGGATGAGTCAACAAGATGTAGAACGGAATACTACTTGTTGATCAAAAAGAGTGATTCATGCCATTTGTGGAGAGTTTTATTTATTGAAAAGGAAGACCTTTTAGAAATTTTGCTTATTAATTTGTATTTCAAACTAAAGCTTTAAAATGAACATCACAGCTTCAAAGGATCCAAAGTATCATAAACTAATCACTTGACAAGCAGAGTAAAAAGCTAATTAAATACAACCAGTAAGGTTCTTATCTGGTGAGTAGATAAGAGTTTGCTGCAAGCCTTAAGTGTCATTTAATTCTGACTTTTATTGGTAATGTAAAAGTTTAAGATAAAAGTGATTTTTTTGCTAGACTTTAGCAGACAGGATCAATTTAAACAATGAGTCAGTATTGTCAATATATGCCAACATATATTTTAGAGGAAAAATATTTTTTGCTTTATATTTTATGTTTTAAATACAAAGCTGCAAAGTTTTATATTTTCTCTAACATATTCTCCTGAGTTAGTGTGGTTTAGTCTAAATAGTTAGCTGTATGAAATTAAAAAAAAAAAAAATCAAAGGAAACAGTGACAAAGGAAACTCAAAGGCTATAGTAATAAGAAGCCTAAGAAGGCAAAGAGCCTCATGTTAGCATCTGAAGGAAGAGTGAAAAAGAGGGGAATGAAGACAGAATACAGGAAGGGAGTAAGAAAAAAGTGTATGTAGACAATAATCTCTCAGTCTAATTACTTCCTTTCTTTCCTCGTCCTTCCCCTCTACCCCTACCATGTCACTAGCTTTCTAAATAGGGCAGATGTGAAAACCAATTCTGGAATGAGTGGTGCCAGAAAGTGGACACAACTTGGTGATGGCTATCTTTTTCTAATTTTCATAATTCTGTATCTTTATTTTTGGTGACCAAAGATTTTTTTTCCTACA
The DNA here is from genome assembly GCA_004024945.1 of Uropsilus gracilis. NCBI lineage: Eukaryota > Metazoa > Chordata > Mammalia > Eulipotyphla > Talpidae > Uropsilus > Uropsilus gracilis. The sequence goes on from PVHY01000410.1 coordinate 24,113, forward strand.
ATTTTAAAAAATTTGATCACATACATAGATATTTTACATTGTTATAGTCCCCAGGGTGCCCCCGCCCCCAGCCATCACCCTTGTGTCCCTCCTCCTCTATGCTTCAGTTCTGTTGATGATTTAAATTTTTACTTTTGTTTTCCCTGTGTCTGTCTGACATTAATCAAAAACAACAGAAAAAAAAATAGCAAAAGAGCAGGGCAACAAGTGCTGGTGTGGATGTGGAAAGGACACTCTTACACTGTTGGTGGGAATGCAAACTGGTTCAGTTACATGGAAAGTTGTGTGGAGGACCCTCAAACTACTGAAAATGTAATTAGCTTTTGATCCAGCAATCCCACTTCTGGGAATCTACTCAAAGGATACAAAAACTCTAATACACAAGGTCACCTGTACTTGGATGTTTACTACAGCAATATTTATTATAGCCAGGATATGGTGATGTTATCTTGATAATTTTTCATCTAGAAGTCAAAGGAGTTGTCATTGGTTAAAAACAAAATAAACAAACAAAAACCCAAACACTAATCAAATATCCAGATGAGGATACTTACTTGTACGTTTGTGTGTATTTGTAAGATTTTTGTCTTAATTACATATAATGATTAGAGTGACTATGTCTCTGTATTATTCTCTCTCAGTCTTAGAATGATCTTGTCTGAATATTGTTTATAATTTGAAAATCAATTATTTGGGAATAATATGACCTAGATGTCAGAAGAGATTTAAAAATATCCTGATGATCAAAGTAGCACCTACATACAATAAATACTCTAATTAAAATGTAGAGTGAGTGTGTGATAAATTTTGGTCACTACATAGAGCTGTATAACCACTCACATGGTCAATATTCAAAATAAGCTCAACTTAAAAATAAAAGGATTTAAGAAGACTAGCTTGTGTGTTGTTGGTAATGACTAGTAAAAATGAGACCAGAGGTGAGTGCTTTAGTATTGGGTACAGTCTAGGAACAAGACCTGAAGAAGTAAGCCCTAAACTTCTAATATACAAACCAGTATTATAACACCAATAATAACACAAACCAATACTTCCTTAATTTATTTTTTAAATATTACCTCAATTTAAAAAGAGAGCAAGAGAGTGAGAGACCAGAGAGAACAGTACATTTTCAAGACCACAGCCCTCAAGATTCAGAAACAGTATCACTTGATATAAGTGAGAATGAGCGAACATCAACTGCAGTGCCATTATAACACAAATAACATCTCTCATTTTAACTTTGAAAAAGAATAATTTTCTTTGGACTCTGAAATTAACATTTCAAAATAAATGTTAATGAATATCAAAATTTTAATCTTCCATTATAAATCAATATAGGTATACATGAGCATTTTTCATTATTTTACTTTAAAATTTCCAATTATTCTGATTTTTTTTTTTTTGGAGACTAGGTCTTGCTATTTTTGCCCATGGAACCACAGACTCAAGCAATTCCCAGCTTCAGCTTCCCAGGTAGCAGGGATTACAGGGACACGCCACCACGCCCAGCTATTTTTTTGGAACTAGGTCTCACTACGGGCCCCAGGCAGGACTCAAACCGTGATCCCTAGCCCCGCCGCTTCATAGGCTTAAGCTTACAGGCAAGAGCCACCGTGCCAGGCTCCAATTATTCTGAACTAAATAATTATATTGCTTTTTAATTTTGTATAATGGCTAGTTCTGAAAGTCAGCTATTCAACACTAGATAACAGCACTAAATGATTAACCTCAATTAAAACCTACATTTTCAAGATAATAAAGTAAAAACATATGTCACTAGATGATGAAAAACAGGGATGGCTTAAATCTAGTATCTGTTTTTTCTTCCCTAGTTATAATTTAGAAATACAATGAATACTCAACCTATAAGGATCCTTAACAGATAATTTAGTCAGTACCTCTTATTTTGCAAATGAGGACAAATGAGTTCACAAGTTACGGGATTTGCCTGCCATAGTTAAGGGCTGATTCTTTGCTTCCCAGCTCAATGCAATAGCTGTCTTTACCACAACTCTAATTTCCTTTTACTTCTCTTTTAGTAAACTACACTTTTCTTTTGGAAATCACTATAATACATGAAAACAATGGATTTAAACTTTATTTTTCTGCATAGTGGTTTCTAAAAAAACCTAAGTAGTTTATCACTGAGATAAATTATGGCCAACAAGAATGGAAAAGTTCATTCAAATAAGACTAAATCCCATTCCCTCACACCATGTACAAAAACCAACTCAAAATGGATAAAAGACTTGCATGTAAGACCTGAAATCATAAAGTACATAGAAGAAAATATGGGCAAAACACTCCAAGACTTACACTTCAGAAACCTCTTACAGGACACACCTACAAATGCTAAAAAAATGAAGGAAAACGTAAATAGCTGGGACCACATCAAATTTCTGTACAGCAAAAGAGACAATAAACAAAACAAAAAGAAACCCAACTAATGGGAAAAAAAACAACTATGCCCTACACACAAGTAATACGGGCCTGATAACAAAAGATCAACAACTCACACAATGCAACAAAAATAAGACAAAAAGCCCATTCAAAAAATAGGGAGAAGATCTAAAAAGATACTTCTCTAAAGAGGATCTCCAAATGGCCAACATGCACATGAAAAAATACTCAACATCACTAATAATCAGGGAAATGTAAGTCAAACCCACAATAAGATACCATCTTACACCAGTAAGAATGGTCTATATCAAAAAAACAGGCCAACAAGTGGCTGGTGTGTATGTGGAGAGACAGGGACACTTCTACACTGCTAGTGGGAATGCAAACTGGTCCAGCCACTATTGAAAACTGTGTGGAGGACCCTAAAACTACTGGAAACAGAAATCTCAGTGGATCCAGCAATCCCACTGCTCGGAATCTACCCAGAGGTTACAAAAACTATAATCCAAAAAGACATCTGTACATGGATGTTTACTGCAGCACTATTTACAATAGCCAGGATATGGAAGCAACCCGAATGCCCCAAAATAGACCAATGGTACAAAAAGCTGCTGCATATGTACATGATGCAATATTATTTACCAACCAAAAAAGACAAACGTATTGTCATTTGCGGCACCATGGATGAAGCTAAAAGGAATCATACTAGCAGAAATAAGTCAGAAAGAAAAAGAGAAATTATGGATGGTCTCACTTATATGAGGGATAAAAGAATAAAAGGATAAAAGGAACAAACAAACAGAGAAGAAAATTTTAAAAATAACTCATCAAAATTGAAGCATGGAGCACGGGTGGGGAGTGGAAGGGATACAAAAGACTAAGACAATGGTTCATGGGTGATGGAGAACCCTGGGGTAGGTAATGATGTAAAATAAAACAAATGAAAAAATATAATAAATAAATAAATAAATAAATAAGACTAAATCACCTTAAAATTATTAAAAATTATATAATTATTTTTAAAAAATTTGATGCAAGACAAAATTTTCTGTTTTTTTTCCTTTGAGTGATAATCTTAAATAGGTGACTCATTCTAAGCAGCTAATCTTTCCTGCAGAGCTTTCTAAAGAAGAGAGTAGAATAGATTTAATAGAATAGATTATAAAAAAAGAAAATTCTGACTTTGTCTCTGGTTTACTTTATAATCATGGACAAATAATATAAAACTACTTGAACTCCTTAAGTTTGGTAAAGATGAATGGAAAACTCACATAACGATTTAATTTTGAGAGCACTGTAAAGTAAAATAGGCCTTGTACGTTCTTTTTTCAAACTTGCCTATAAATGAACTGTAAGAATGAGACAACTCTCTGAAACATAAACCTCTAAATATAGGTAATAGTCCACTTTTTCCCAAAGGGAGATTATGAATTCAATAAATGTGTTTGCTCATCAATCTGTCATAATTCTTATCATTGATAATACTTAAAATATATATTTAGATTTCATATATAGTTAAAAGCATTTTCTTTCCTAAGTTAATTTTCTATACTCAGGATATATGCAATAATAAAAATCTCTCAATTTATTAATTGGGAAGTTAGTTTATTTTTGAGCTATAAACTATAGAACATACATGTTTCAATTCTACAAATCTCCTTAAATATAAAAGTATGAAATTCTCTAATTTAAAAACTCAAAACGAAATGCTGAAATAACCAACCTTGTGAGAAAATGTAGAATGACGATATCGATGTTTCTAAGGCTTTGTGTAACTAGCATTCATTTAAGTAAGTCTATTCAGGGTTGTCTTTTCAGATTGTCAGATTAAACAAACCCTACAGCATTTGCAGCAAACCCATAATTACAGATTATTATGGCATACAAAAGCGGCAACACATAAAAAGCTACTGCAATTCACTGCACTGTAATAGAACATGCAGAGGAAGTTAATTTTGGCAAATGCTTTAAATATTAGCTTTGCATAATATGTATAGGTGAAACTATAATTAGGACAGAATGAATCCTTTGGAGCCTCCTTTCACTCTGACCCTGCAAATGATGACTTTTTGCTAATAAGATGACTGCCATTTGACAAAAAGCCAACTTCACTACCTTGCTTTATTCTTTAGTAAATTTAATAATTACAGCTACTCCTGCCAATAGTTTTCAAATCAGACTTGTTCAATCCAAAAGTGAGCTTATTAAGGACACTTTGTGTTTAGAAATCTTTAGCCAAAAAAAGTACTTGAAGATGATGAAACATGCCTTAGACAAGGGCAAAATGATTAGTTATTTTTGTCACATTAAAAAAAAAAAATCCCACAGCATGTACTTATTATAGACCACAGATTCACCTGCTGTTAGCTCACAGCTGTTCCTAAAAGGTTCTGCATTTATCTGGTCCTTAATATTTTTAAGAAAGTCCAACGGAACAACTTAAACATTTAGAGACTAGTAGTATTCCACAAGAGAATTTGGTAGCAATACAAAGTTCATCTATTTGAATCTTTTTCTTTGCATCTTTCATAGTGACTGATAATGGTAGTGTGCATTTTGCATAAAATACATTAAAATTGTCCTTTACAGAAATATTTATTTCACTGTTTAATAAATATACTATCTATCTTGAGTCAAACTATAATTTTACACCTTTAAAAATGTAAATAGCAACTAGTTTTTTCTTAGAAGTTTGTTTTTAAGTAAAATAAACACTTTTACCATGTCAAATCTAAAAAATGATTATATCTGCGTTAATTGTCTAAATTACTTGGCTATATTTCACTGCTCAGTCTCATTCCTTGTATCTACACTATAAATTTTATATTACTATTTCACTTGTATTTTTGTTCTAGAAAAACTATCAGCATTGTGGTTAACCTTAAACCCTGGCCATACTTCCTTGATGTGTATTTTTGTATTTTCACCTGCATTCTATGTCTATGAATCTATTAAGATGGCCACACAGATGTTTTAATCATTTAAGATAATTCTACCTTTCAAATCAAGATCTTCCTTAATAACTTGTTCTTTGGTCAGAAACTCTTAATTGGACAACTTCTCAATTTTGTTTTATAGAGCCCTTGAAAGAGGGCTCCTGGAAATGGATGAGAGAGAAGTAAGTACCAATTCAGGCCTCAATCCTGCTACAGCACTACTCTGAACAAGTTTTACAAACTGGGGTTACTTGTAAAATTTGTTTAAAGAGGTCCCACACTTAAAAACTCATCTCAATAACCACTGTCCTAATATGCTGATATCTTCAGTGGATCAATCACCTGGCAAAGCTTTTAAGAATTCCAGCAATTCCAGATTAACATATCAAATCCTCTATGACCAGGACTACATCATCTGTATACTAATTTCCATCCAGGTTGAAAATCACTGTTCTAACTTGATATTACCACCATAAAGTTAACCTTATGACTTTGGAACACTCCATTTTTTTCCCCCAATTTATTTATCATTTCCTAAAATTGGTTTAATTCTAAGACTACATTCCATGACTAATAAATCATATACCAATATAGTGAAAGTCATAGTTCCTTTACATGTATTTCAGTCACAACCTCCTTATTGAATGTTGGCTGACTAGTACAATCAAAACCACGTAGTTTCTATTTTCTACTGAACCTTCAGTAATGTCTGTCAATCCCCTTTTCCTCCATCTACCTTTTTCTCTGGTCTCAGAAGATGGGTAATATTAACATAGACACTCTTTAGCTCATGTCCTGAGGAACTTCAGTCTGTTAGTGATCCCCTTCCTACCTTGCAACTACTCAGAACATCACCATTGTTAATAATAAGCTTATTAAATTCAACTTGATTCTTAAAACCAGAATCATTTTAGCTTTCCAACTGTTTTGTCACTTGAATTTTTTTTTTGGCATTCAAGATTCTATAAAGAATACTTTCTACAATGGCTCTACTTTTTCTTGCTTAGCTTTTTCTTGTTCTTTAACTGGTGGCCATCCACCTCTGTCTCCTACATCTCTGCTGAAACTAACAGACATATTTGTCAGTCTTTTTTTGTATTTAACTTCTCTATCATTTTAATACTGTTGGCCACTTTCTTAAGTTTCTCCTCTCTTGGCTTTGGAGAAATTACAGTCTCCTGATTTTCTTTCCTTACAATATTTTCTTCTTAGAGCAAAAACACAAAACACATAAACACATTCCTAGCAAAGACATCTCTGCTAAGATTTATATCTGGACAACATAGACATTAGAAGTCTTCATATAAATATCCAAATAGCATCCCAAACCAAACCATTTCCAATACTCCCCTACTTAATATTCTCTCTCAAATTTCCAAACATTCTCATATTCTTACTGGTAAAATTTGGGAAAATTTAACCAAGGTAAGTCTTCAACAACTCTTGTACACCCCTACTGCAAAATCCTCATGATTGGTCTCTCTGCTCTGTTAATCTCCCTACAATCAAACTAACATACCAGCAGAGGTTCTGCAACTTTTTGTGTAAGGAACCAGATAGAAAATATTTTCAGTTCTATGAGTCACAGATACAACAACCTTTGTTCCAACTACTCAGAACATCACTACTGTTACATAAACATTGCCTTTATAATATAATAAATGAAGGTCATGGGTGTATCCCAATTAAAAGTTTATAGAACAGCTATGGTCTATTAAATTTGCCAACTCCAAATTTTTGTTTTTATTTTTTATTGTCAGAGAGTTCTTAATACTAATCATGTGTACCACCTCCTTAAAATCCTTAACTGCTAGGTCCTCCAGGTTATCTTTATATCTTGAGTGAACTTTTATTTTTTCACCCACAAAGGTTATTTGTCTACATCTTTCTCTCTATCTGGTAGTGAACTCTCTAAATGTAGAAACAAAGTGAAATAAAAAATGCTACTGAGTTCACTATGTATGGAAGTCCATACATAGTGTAAAGAATAACACATAGGTTATTCTTTAGAACTAAAAATAAATCTAAGAGGGAAGTAATATTATCTCCTATTTACAAATAAGGAAACAGATATACAGTCACTCAGCTATTAAATGAAAGTAAAAATTCAATACTTTATCTGTCACACCCCAAAGTGAAATCTCTTATTTAATTATGTATGCTCTACAATTACAATAGCGAAAAGAACTTATAAAAATAGAAGTATAAAGACAATGAAATCATATATAATCTTAACTCTGTAAATGAAGTTTTTAAACTAAAAATGAACTTTGTTATAATATATATGGTTGGTTAAACAACTACAAAGTAAGTTATATTCTTCTCCATTATTCCCACCTTTGACCTAAGATCATATTTTGAAAGAATCCAAGTAATAATATTGTCATTTACCTTCTGTTACTGGCTGGAGTTTGGAAGACCGTTCTGAATCAGGAGAGTGCAAAGGTTCAGGCTCTTTCAGACTTTCCAAGTGCATAAAAGGATCATAATCCACAGATGCCAAATCAGAGAGACTTATTGGAAAATACCTTGGATTACTAAAACACTGAGCTCCATAAACACACCCATGTAATACCTGAAATACAGGAGGGAAATCACATCAAACTTCTTCAGTGAAACAAAGGTAAAGGAGAAAAAAAATTCCACTGGTTATACAAGAGATTAACAGAAATTTTTAATAAAAACTGAGTCTTCAATCAAGGTAAAATTTAGTATCTCTTAAAAGAAGAGTTAAATTTAATGATTCTCATATTCAACAAAAATGGACTACTTTCAAATACTATAATAAAATAACATCTTGCAAGAAATAATTTTGAAATGCCTCTAGGTGTTAATAAACATATGTTCTTACACAGTATCTAGTTCTAAAACAACAAAAATGTAATGGCAAGAAATGTTATTTCTTTAGATTTGAAAAACCCTTGGTTATCAAATAAAGCAAGGCAGTTTACCTTATAAATGCAATTGAGGACAGATTTTTCTATTTTATCATTTTCTGCTCCAGTAGCATGGACTGGCTGGAGCAGGGTCTTTAGAGGTAAGGCCATAATCCAGTCCAGAAGGCACAGAAGTAAGGATACCACCAACTATAACAACAAAAGGAGCATTACAATTGTCAATTAATAAGAGAGCTTTTTCACCAAACAGAAATTCACCAATTATTTTTTGTTTTCTAAAATTTATTTCAGGAACTATTAACCCTAAGTTCCACCATTAATATTAGCATAGACCTAACTGATTTCAGATGCTGTATATAAACATTATTGTGGGTTTCTCTCTTATATTTCAATGAAGCACAATGAAACCTTAAGTATAATTAAAAAAGCAATGGTGATACTATTTTTAATTATAAAACAGTGTAAAAGTTAACAGGTATCAAATTGTTATATTTATTTAGCTGTACAAAGAACAGAACACAAATGAAAACATTAGCCCATAATGTTATCACTTCCACATTCCTCTTTTAATTCAACAATACCTCACTGAAAGATTATCTTAACCACTTTCTGAAACTATTACTAATTTTATTACGTCTTTCCATCAGACACTTAAACTAAAGCAAGTAATAACCACAATATATTTAATCCAAAATGTGGAATAAAATATCAGTATCTATGTAATCCTTTCTAAGAGATAAGGAATCAAGTTAGCATCATGAAATTATAATTCAAGTATCAATAAGAGACCTGTTGATCTTTAGAATTAAAGACCAACTCTCCAATACAAGGAGTAGTATTAGTCTAAGTCTCCCAACATAACCTCCAAAAGAACAAGAACCAACAAAACATCACAAAACCCACATCTCAGTATGAGAAGAGGCTATCCATAAGTAGAAAATAGACAGTAAATTCCAACAAGCTTTTCCCTATTCTCCCACTGCACACTTTCATGAAGGGAAAATGCAGTTTGGGAAAGATTGTGAAAGAGAGAAGGCAACTAAAACACCAAGCCAGAAAGAAAAAGCTCACTTTAAGTGTGTGAGTATAGAAAAAGCACAGTGGTAGGCAGAGAACTAAGTGGAAACAAAGTCTTAAAAATACACACAGGAACAATACTTTGACAAAGAAGGCTAAGAAGGAATGGGAAGATATCTGTGTAAAACTTCATGAAATAAGTTGGTTAGGCTCCTGCAGGACTTCATTTTTTCCCTCAAATTGTTGAATGTACAATTCCTCTCCTATGGAAAGCACTGCCCAACGTATTAATGGATTTATAACTTTCCTGCTTCTATCTAATACATTGTTGAGCTTACAAAATTCCTCCCCTCTTTGAAAAACAGCATCTAATAGACACTAATTCTTTAAACCGCCAGACAAGGAAGCTCTTGAAGAATTGTGTAAACCACCTAAGAATCTTGTAAACCATCAAACCTTGTTCACATAAATACAGAGGCAGTTTATATCTACATAAAACTAGTATAAACAGAAAACAATAATCTAAGCAGTTCAGTGATTAAAAATCACCTCCTCCAAATACTTCAGAAGCAGAAGAAAACTGTTAACACAGCATTCTAGCATAAATTGTTTCATTCACTATATGGGGGGCAAAGAACATTGGATCTTAAAAGAAACATTTTAAAATGAAGAAATTGACATAGAAGGGTAGAATTGACTCAGGAAAAGAAGTAAAAGGATAAAATTCTATTACAAATGATATTTCAATTGCAAGATGTCTCTAGAAGAATAAATTTGAAAAAATGAAAGGAGCACTGAAGAACAGTAGGGAAACTTAATGAAGAGAATAAAAAAGAAAAGGATAAAGTATGATAGGTAATCAAAACAGTATGGCACTAGAATAAAGACAGACAAATAGGTCAATGGAGTAGAATAAGCCCACTCTTACATGGCCTGTTAATTTATGACAAAGGAGTCAATACATAAAATGGAGAAAGACACATCTCTTCAACAAATGGTATTGGGAAAATTGCAATAGAATGAAACTAGACCTCTATTTGACACCATACACAAAAAGTAATTCAAAATGGATCAAGGACTTGGATCTAAGGTCAAAAACCATAGAACACATAGAAGAAAACACAGGTGAAGTAATCCATAACACTGGCTTCAGGGGTGACTTTGGGGACTCAACTCTAGTGACACAAAGGGAAACAAAAGAAAGGGAGGGTCTACATCAAATTACAAAGATTTCACACAAATAAAGAAACCATCATTAAAAGAAAAAGACCCAGGGATGAGTGAAACATCCTACAACAAAATACAAACAGTACAAATGACCTGTTTTTCAAATGAATCATATGACTCATGAAATGAGAAATGAGGGATTAGGTGGAGAGGAGGTAATCCAAGTAACTTTCAACACAGTTTTTGAGCTATGGTTAACAACATAGAGATGATTTTATTTTTCTGGAGCTGCACATAAAGACAAACATTTTGTGGATTAATGTAGATAATGGGAGCTAGGTTTTTCAATGAACAGAGAATTACAAATATGGAAAGGGAAAGTATATGTATATACACATACACATGTGTGCATATATACGCTACACACATATATACTTCACATACATATGTGTGCAGTATGTATATACATATATATATATATGTGTGTAGTATATATCTATATTTCCTAGCTCAATTTTTGAGAGGATCTTGAAAAAATGAAGACTCATAGACAACGTACACACCTAGCTTCCAGTTCCTGATTTCAACATACTATTTTTCACTCAATGGAACCAGAGTTCTAGAAGAAACTGTTAATTCCAGGACTGGGACAAGGGAAGTAAAGATGAATCTGAATGTTTTGTGGTGGCAAAATTAAGATCATGCCCAAAGGATAGTAATAGGATATGTCAAAAGAACAAACAAGTCACTGTAAAGAGGCTCCCACTGGCTAAATTTGAGATAGTAGGGACATGTCATCAATTCTATCAGGCTCTCAATTTTGAGCTTCAAAATAAATAATGAGTTAAGAATCACCCCACAGTTCTAAGATGGAAACCAGCAGGAAAAATCACCCTTTGCAACTATCATAACAATTCTGGTACGAGTCAAAAATGGGGGCAAAATGAGTAAAATTTAGATTCACAAAGGACTAACTGCCTATACAGCTCTCAAATGAGGAGATGGGAAATCTGACTTTTGAGTAGTGGGTGGGAAGTTGAGGCTTTGGATATGCAATCTAGCTCCTAGTAGAAAGAAACTGTGTGGACAAGCTCCTTCCAGAGAAGCCTGGTTTAATGTTGAGAGAATGAGAAAGGAGATGGCAGGGGACAGGTACACGAGTTCTACTAAGCTCTCAGTAGAATACCTTTGGTTCCCACATGTAGGCTCATTTTAAGCCACCCTAGCTCAGGCAGGAGCCATGAATAGTCAAATTCCTTCCAGGGAGAAACTGAGAATTGAGCATTCCTACTATTTGTTTCCTATGCGCTGAGCACAAGTAGGCTGTAGGAAGTGCTTGCAGGTCCATATGAAAACTGTTTAAAAAAAGTTAATATGGTCCCATAAAATTCAGGAGTGAGCTGGGGGCCTGTAACCCCTGGGGCACTAGACATGTGGACAAATTCTTTCTAGGGAGAAAGAGGTGAGCTGGTTTTACTGCTAGAGTGAGTCAAAGGAAAAATGTAGAATGGCTACTAAATGCAAGCTGATAAGAAGCCAATCCTCAGGCAGCAATTAAGTGTATGCAGACAAATCCTTTCCAGAGAAAGAAAAGTAAATGGTCATTTTTGTCTTCTTCCTCTCACTGAACTCTGGGGAGTTAGCCATGGTGATTGTGCACATGCCTATTAATAACAACTTCTTTGTTTTCTATAATTCAGTGGCACTTATGAAGGTGAGTCCCATTCATCTGCATAGTCAGGTGATTTAGGGGTCTGTCCTGTGGGTGGCAGTCTTAAATGTTAGGGTGCTAGATGCATGGTCTAAATCTCTGAGAAGCTGGCAGTGGAGGAGTTCTTCTAGATTTTATAGTGCTCTGCCAGGGGTGAGATTTATGGCAAGAGTATGTCTTAGATTGTCTTACCCATTTTGGAGAAGTTATTTTCAATTGCTGATGTGAAGTAGTCTCTCCACTATTTTCTGGATTTCTCTCAGAGGGAAGTGATTCATGTGCAACTGTATCTTAGTGATTCCTTCTTTGCACATTCTTTCACTATTATTCTTAAAAGTATTATACATTGTTAACTTATTCTATAACTTCTCGAGTGATTTTATATATTCTCAATTTAATACCACATCTGTTGAGAAAGCTAATAATTTTGTTTCAAATCTGAAAGTTACTATTTTAGGTATATAGTTGTTTTGCTGATGTCCTCCATCTGCCCATTACTTCTTAAATGTAACAAAAGAAAACTGAAACATCTTTTCCCAATAAGTCTGTTCCTTTTCCTTTCTTCATGTTAGCTGTGGAGTCTACTCTGAACTATCTTCTCTTTATTCCATTAGCCTTAATTCAGAATATCATCAGTCAGTACAGGGATGATTATAATAATTACCACATTATTCCTTTTTAACTTTTACACTTTCTCAAGTGCTCTATCACAAACCTGATCACTGTATACCAAACCTTTCCAAAGCCATTGTTCAAAAAGAATTTTTCAAAAACCCAAGGTTGTTATAATATGACATCCAAGGCTCTTTATAACCTGACCTCTTCTTATTTCTGTTGCTTAATTTTCTCTATTTACTTTACATTCTGTAATATGAAATTACCTGCAGTTTTCCCATAACACACGGTGCCATTTCACATCATATGACTATATATATGTATGCTGTTCTCTCCACATGGAAAAACTTGTTTATTCCACCCCTTATCTGTTTATATAGAAAACCCAATTCATATATAAGGAGGTTACCCTTAATAAGCCCTTCTGCCTCAATAGTTTTATGTGTGAATAATTACTTCCTCCTCTATTTCACTGTGAATCATTTTGCTGGGATTTTTTTGTCTTTTTGTTTTTTTTTAAATAATAAATCATTGCACTGGATTACTTCATATGTCACTTTAGAATCCTTGAGATCAGGGATTACCTCACTTATATCTGTTTAACTAAATCTGAATAGAGTACCATGCAGACTTTTTGTGATAAATAAATGTTTAGTGAATTAAAAGCTCAGGGAACAAAAACTCGGTAGAAGAATCTCTTAAAAAGAATCATCAGCTATTATAAGAATAAAATATATTATTACACTTTGTAGGTATTAATTCCTGAGACAAAAATCCTGCATTTGTGTAAGTGTTCATAACCACATTAAGTAATATGAATTATAATAATACATTAAACTTTTATTAGACTTGATAAAGAAATGCAGTCAGGAAAGATAAGGAACCAAATAGAAGCCTCAGATTTATAAAAATATGAAACAATGGATATTTTCATTATGAATTTACTTAAGTAAATGCTAACCTATATTACTTTTTGGTGGCCAATGGATATGTCTTCACAAAAGTGTCAAATCTCTGTGTGCTATATATATTCTCTTCATTGGAAATTGTTTACTTTCTAGCAATAGCAAGTAACAATTCTGCTTTCAGAATTGGCAAAATACTCAAAACGAGTAATTTTCATACTTCATAGATCAAACTTTGGCAGGAGAAAGTGAAATAATTATAAATGAACAGAATGTTCCCCAAGGTTTCTTAAAGACCTGCGATTGAAAGACTTTACCACATGACCATGACTAACTTGACATTTGAACTAAAATATAATTCAGTTACAGTTAAATAATGGAAAGACATATTTTACATTATAGTCAATTTTAAATAGATTAATGTTCACAATGTAATACATATATATCAATATTTTTAAAAACAAGAAAATTCAATTACATAATCGTACAAAATAATCAAACAAAATTTAAATTACCCGCTTGTCCATTTCATAAGATGAAGCTTCTGTACTTGGCAAAAGGTGGGTAATAGTAGCTATTAGGATCTGTAGAGAGGAAAAAAAAAAGTTCAAAATATGTTTCTTTAATGGTCTATCCTAAAACTTAAATATTGATGCCAAAGTGATCTAAAATCAACTGCTAAAATTTTATGCTAACTATATTATTAACACTTTTTTTCTCCAAAGTTATTTTTACGGTAAATTTTTCAATTATGTCTATCATTTATAGCCTTCACATGTAGAGCAAAAATATATTCTGTAAAATACAAATGAATTTTTTACAAATTCCATACATGAATCAATGTTGTAATACAAATAAATGTTCACATATAATATTTAGACGATACTGTTAAGCAAAAAGACATAAACATCATCTGCATTTCTGAATTTCTATCACTCAAGAAATTTACTCTGCTCAGGAAATTTGGTACAATCAGAATGAACCTGTATATAACAAAAGCAGAACACAGCCAACATCACTCTCAAGAAGGAAAAGCTAGAAATCTTTGAGTAGGATGTCTGTAATCTCCCTTTCTATTCAACACATTATTCAAACGTAGTAGGTAAGCAAATATAAAGAAAACACATCCAAAGTGGAAAAGAAGAGATAAAATTCTTTCTTCACAGATAATGTGCTCTTACATGTAGGAAACCCTAAACATATCAATTAATAAGTTCCTAGAGTTGATGAATTCAGTAAAGTTGCAGTATACTAAAATCAACTGTATTTTTATACATTACTAATAAGCTGGCACATAGAGAAATTAAGAACAGTATTTACATTCGCATCAAAAATCAATAAAATATGTAAGATAACATTTAGCAAAGGTGAAAGAGCCATACACTGAAATTATAAAATTATGAAACATCAATGAATACAAATTGAATACAAAAATTAATGCAAATACATCCCATGCTTTAAACAGGAAAAATTAATGATGCTATATTGTTTATACTATCTAAAGCAGCCCACAGAGTCAATGCAATTCCTATCAAAATAGCACTGCCATTTTACTCAGAGACAGAAAAAAACTGTCCTAAAATTTATATGGCACTACCAGAAACCCTGAAGAGCCAAAGCAATCTTGACTGCTGGAGGCTTGTTCCTGAGAGTAATTACTTGATAGTAAGTAATTGAAACATGATACTGACAGTATGGTATTGACAGAATCACATGTACCTGTGGCTCAGGTACATATACTCATGCATATGTGTTTAACTAGTTTTTGGCTCAAGAATGGGAAAGAATGAGGATAGTTTCATTAATAAATCATATTGGAAAAACTAGATATCATGCTCAAAAATCAACCTATTCTAATGGTTCTAATGGATTAGAACCTTGGACATATGATCTGCAGTCATAAAACTGGAAGAAAACATTAGTAATAAAGTCTTTGATGTGGATCTTGGAGATGATTTCTTGGTTTGTCATCAAAACAAAGGCCAAAATAAACAAGTGAGACTACAACAAACTAAAATGTTCTGCACAGCAAAGGAAATCAACAAAATAAAATACTGAAAGGGAGAAAGTATGTGCAAATCAATATGAAGAACTCATACTAGTCATAAAAACAAAATATCCAAATAAATATGGACAAAAAGACCTGAATGACGGCATCCTTTCCCAAAGAAGACATTCAACTCACTAATGGGTACATAAAAAAGTAACTAAACATTACTATTGGAGAAATGCAAATCAAAACCATTCCACATTCATTAGAAAAACTATTTTCAAAAAGACAAGAGAAGCAAATTTTGGCAAGCATGTGGAAAAAAGGAAAGCTTATACACTGTTGGTGGAAATGTAAACTATTATAATAATCATATGGAAATCATGTCAGTTCCTCAAAAAATTAAATAGAACTATCATATGATCCAGTAATAAACCCACTCCTGAGTAATTACCTGAAGGGAATGAAAAGTTATCTCAGATACCTGCATAGCCATGTTCATTTTAGCAGTATTCACAGTAGCTAAGATATAGAAATGACCTTATAAAGTCCTTTGACAGCTGATAAAGAAAATGTGGTACTTATGGGACACACACACATTATCACATACTGTGTAACTATGTATGGATCAACAATGGTCCACATATACAATGACCCTACATATAGATGAGGTGTGTAATAGGCTACACCATCCAGAATTGTGTAACTCAATGACATTTACACAATGACAACATCACCTAACAATACATATCTCAGAATATAACCCAGTCATTAAGCAACATGTGGCTGTATACAATTGAATATTATTAAGTCAAAAAAGAAGGAACTATTGCTTATAACAACATGTATGAACCTGGTGGGCATTATGCTAAGTGACATTAGACAGAGAAAGACAAATATTGCATGGTATCAGGTGGTATCTAAAAAAAACGTGATTGACAGGGGCTACGGGAAGAGGGAAACAGGAAAATGTAGGCCAAAGAGTACAAAATTTAATTTGTAATAATAATTTCTGAGGATCTGTAAATACAGTGACAATATTTAACAAAATAGTATTGAATATCTGAAAGTTGTTGAGACTAGATCATAGCATTGTTACCACAAAAAAGAGTTAACTTATATGAAATAACAGAAGTGCTGACCATCGTAATCATTTCACAATATCAAATTATCATGTTGTATACTTTAAATAATACATGTTGTATATCTAAATAGAGAGTGGGGGATCTTTATGTCCAACAGTGAAGGGACAATAAGCCAACTCAGGAATCTGGACTACAGGATATTTCAAAGGAATCTACATTTGGGTTGTGTCCTCATCTGGATGCTTGGAATTCTTGGCTAAAGAATTTTAATTTTATTTTATGAAGCAAGAGAAAGTACTCAGATTTTCCCCCCAAGTAAATGACGAGAATCACGTGAATGTGAATGATGACTTGACGTGAAAGCTCTCAGAAGCCAGACCTATACATAGGTTGTAATAAAAACCAAATAAGAAATTACTTACTTGAATAATTCTCAAGGGAGAATCAGGCTGGTAAATTTGAAGTCTAGGTACATAATGAACAAGCATGTGAAGCATGTTACAAGCTACGTGTGCTACTGTTTTATTAGTAAACTGTAATGAAAAAGAAAAGCATTATTATAAAAAAGGTTTTATTAAACCATTATTCATTACTAATGCATTAGTTGCTAAAACCAAATTTCATACATTAGCCATTCTATATTTTTGGTTTGTTAAAATTAGGATGATATACAGCTGCAAAATTTAAAAATCATAACATGTTTCAAAAACACATAAAACTTTATTTTTTGTTTATAAAGTTTATTGTCCACATCGACGTTTTATTTCATTCTCTCCTACCTAGATCTCTGTAACAGACCCTAAACTACTCATTTTATTATCAATCTTTTCCCTATTCCAGTCAATTTATACAAGATCTCCTAACTTCCTATCTTTTAAAAATCTGCTCTGATGTTGATATTCTCTATACTTAAAATTCTTAGATGATTATACAATTGCTTAAAGTCAATTGTTTTTCTCTCTGATCAAATCTCACCTTCCATCCTGACCAAATGCCTCCTCTTTCTAAAGCCTCCTCTGAAGCTTATTATCAAATTAATCTCTTCTTCTTCGTAATTCAATCAGGAGGTTTATAACCATCACTGATTGGCTTCTCTTATTAAAATTTATAATTCTTATTTTTTTCTCAGTCACTATCATTTCTTGAATCTAGTGTGCATAAATTTTTCTTTGAGGTATCTTCACTTTCTAGCAGAATATCTCAAACATAGTATATGTACTCAGCAATATCTGTCAAGTGATATTTGTACTTTGCATCTTTAGAGTTCTATTCAGATAGTACATAACAAGTCCTAAGATAAAATATTTCTTTCATAAACAAATATTCATTACTTTTTTCAAGAGTCTATAATTTTTGTTAATACTTCTGAACAAATCTTATTCTGGTCACAAAGAGCATTTGACTTAGATGATAAAGCCAAAAGGTTGAACAATTTAAAAATTCAGGTAATAGAGATAAAAAATTTATTAAACCATTAAAAAATAAAGAATCCTATGTGTATGTTGTTAAATAACTGATTTGCTTTTTAAGAGTCATTCATAAGTATCCTGGGGACAAAACCCAAATTTATAAAAACAAAAAACATGAACAAGTTCAACATTACACTATTCTAGATTCAAGAGTAGCACCATTCTTAAAGATAATTTCAGGATCAAGGAAATAATAATGAAACAAGAAATACATTTATTTAATGTTTTATTTGATATGGGCACAAATATAAGTAACACTTGGAGAAAAATTATCACACATTCTATACTATTTTAATATTATTTCACTAAATAGGTTTCTTTACCTTTAATGAAACACAAATTACATTCAGGGCTTCCTTAATTTGAGGATGATGAGATTCATGGACCAGTTCTTCACAAATCCAAATACCTAAACTGCAAAGTGCTACACATCTGTATAAAAAGCAACCAACAATAATACAAATTAAATTATTGTTTGAATGAGCTTTTAAATGAAATAAAGTCACCAATACAACCAAAGCACCTTAAATAACCAACACCAAATGAATAAAACACTGGTTAAATAACTGAATTAATCTGTTGCTTTGTACATTAGCTCTTCTTAGTAAGAGAAAGTGGGAGGAAAGGTTATCCCCAAACTATTTTTTAATCATAATTTATAACATCAAGATCATAGGTGAGTACAAAACACAGGATTTTTACAATAAATTCCTATTAATAGATACTGCTATAAAAATTCCCCAATATGTAACCTGCTTAAAAAAAGGAAAGAGTATTTAACTGAGTGATAGCCAATAAACTTAAGAATATTAAGCTTCTGATATGTCAAATATTATTTTCATATCTTTTAATTTTGTCTATAAATGCTTTTAAAACATATTGGGAACACAAGTTTATATACTTTATCAAGGGATTTCATTTGTAAAATTTCTGTTCTTATAAAGTACAAAACCTCCGTTCTTCCCTACCACCATACGGAGATATCTGATGATTCCAATCAGTAAAAATTCTATTATATTCTGATGAAACATATGGTGATTATAAATAGTAAAAAACAGTCTTCTTGTATTGTAGTACACCTGCTCTGTCTTGATAAGTTTAAATTTAATATAATGCTAAATTTCAGATCAAAGCAATATAAAAATATTTTTCTCTTCAACATGATGTGTCAGAAGTTCTGAGATCCTATCTTGATGTTGAAAACAGGGTTAACACTACTAAATGATTTGCTATCAAAAACTACCAGAAATTCATTTAGGTGAAGTTTGTTGCTTTCTTTCTTCCTTACTGTTGTCAACCCATAAATCTTAGATATTTATAGATCTAAATAACCAAGTTTCAAGCTTAGCAATGAAGAGTTGTAACCTAAAGTTGCAAAACAACTTTGAAGGGAAGCAACCCCCTCTCTGGACGATGGTCTAGCTAAGGCACCAAGTGACTGACTACAAAGTGTGACAGTTTACTTTGTAATAGAGAAGATTCCTTTGTGTGTTTACTTTTCTATATTCCTCAAGATAGCAATAGACTATTCCCAGTATGGCTTCAATTCTCTGCTATTGGTCAGATTTCTTATTTTCTAAGAATTCATATTCCTAAAAGGTACAGAAAAACAAGTTTCAACAATACCTGTCTATCTTCTGGAATTTTTCTATATCCTCAACACAAATTATCTTGTTAATAATTTCCAAGTCTACTTCTGGGCAATTACATTTTAGGCTTCATTATTCTGTCACTTGAGAATTAATGTTGTTTTAACAAAGGAAGGTAGGCAGAAGATTTAAAACTAAGCTAAATTCAAATCTAATTCTGCCACTTATAAATTATGTATCTCAATAAGGTTCTGAAGAAAAAAAGGCCAGAGTTTCAATCATGACTGTTCCATTTCTGGGTGATTTGCTCCTATCTATAAAAAGGGGGTTGAAAGTTGTAACCTATCTCCTAGAAAAAGATACCACAATTCCACTTCCTTGCGTAAGACACTTAAAACAGGGAAGCAACTTTAAATCTTATGTATTTAAAAATATCCCAATCAAATATTGACAAATATTAATATAGACTTTTTTAATACATATGACATTCTACAACAAAGAATGATTTATTCAAATTCAATTTAACATTCATTAGTGTGAGACGAACATGATAACCACTACACTATGGAAACAGTATTAATTTAACATTCATTAGTTACACTACTACATTTTAAGGGATAGTGAAAATATAATCTGAAAGGAAAACAACATGTATTTAATCATTTAGATACAGAGGATGTAGGTAGTAGAAAGAGGGAGAAGGGTTTTAACATTTCAAAAAAGGAAGGTTAACATTTAAGTCATGAAAAAATGTTAAACAGTTAACCTTTTGTGAATAATTTAAATCTATAAACCAGAATAGTCCGTGTATCTGAAAACAATCTGGACTGTTAAATTATTCAATCAATGTGTAAAACAAAATTAGATTACGTGAAATCTTAAGAATATCTGACCTACCGTGCAGGACCAGAAGGCTCATCTCTTGCAGAGCTTAATACAGTTTTGATTATGAGTTCCTAAAATAAGGGGGGAGTAATTAGTAACAATGAAAAGATTTTATTCATTCAACAAATATTTATTAAATGGTCACTACAGATACAGGCATTGTGCCATGTTCTAAGAATACAATAGTGAAATAGAATACACCATCTTTATTCTAACGTACATAACTTTAATAAGAGTCCTGCATTAGTCATAAAGTTTGTTTTTTTTTTAAAACAGTATTATAATCTGAATGTGTCTCCCCCAAATTCATTTGCTGAAATCTGAACTGGTCATGAAGACAGAGCTTTTATGTATGGGATTGGTGCTCTTATAAAAAAGATGTTTTTAGAAAGGAGCTTATTTTATCCCTGGAGAACACAATGAAAAATGGCCATCTATGAACCAGGAAGAGGAGTCTCATCAAAAAGTGATTATGCTACAGCCGTGATCTTGGACTTTTCAGTCTCCAGAAGAATTAGAAATAAATATCTGTTGTTTATAAACTTCTCTCTTTCTCTCTGGCTGGCTGTCTCTCTGTCTATACAAAGATATATAGGTCTTTAGTGTTTTGTTATAGTAGCCCAAATGAACTAATTTATAACAAATGTATATGCTTAACAAATAATTTTTTCTGATTAGAAGAGTAGTAAAAGTTCATTGTAAGATAAGTAAAGCTGATTTAACAGCTCAAAAACAGTATCTTTCAAAGTTTTGAGAAACGTCATTTGAAAGCACACATCCACTTTTCTGATATTTGTAAAGCATGTCAAACCTGTGAGTTTTGGAATGTTAGACAATAGTTAAAACCAAGTGTTCAGAAGCCAAAGTAAAGAAAGTAGTTATCTGAAGAGTCCTGTAGTGAATTTTTATTAACTAATCACAGAAAATTAGTCTATTAATGAATACAGATAGAATATTTAGAGAAGCAAGGGATAAAAGGTACACCTATAAAAGTTTTATGAGAGACAGGAACAGCAACTGTGTCAAACATAACAATGGCTAAGGAGAGAACATGTTTGATAAATAAGAATCTACGTTCCTGATTTAAAAAAAAAAAAACCATCCATTCATGTCACATTTATAGAAATAGGAGCCACAAAGGTGGGTGTGATGTGGTAACATATAGCTGAAGAAGTATGAATCTATACCTCTGAATCAAATACACTGTGGTAAACCAGTGATACTTAAACAAAAAAAGTTTTAAGTATTTTACACTAATAGGATTTTGTAAATGATCAAGGTCAAGGACTAGGACTATGTGTGCATGTATGTTAATTAGAAAAGGAAATGGACCCATATAATTATGCTTTAGGAAGAAGGAAATCAATTTTTGAATGCATGGAAGAGTCTATGTGGTCCTGTAGCTGCAGTTCAGAGAACATGGGGGGCTGGTTTCAGGGAAAATTGAATCGACCACTGTAATTTTCTCCTTGCATTTCCATTTTTTCCCTAAAAATAGTCATCACTTTCTTAGGTATTTTTCTCTGTTATTAGACTGAGCTTTTGTTTTGGAGATACCCATCCATTCTCCCTTGCCCCAAAGTACTATTTATTTTTAAATCGCATCATCTATTACTGTCTCATAATGGCTAGCAGATAAGAAGGCAAATCTGAAATGCAAATCTGAGGCAGCAGACTAGGCTAACCCTAATTAAATTGTCATACAATTTTGTACTGACATACAATTTTATGTATAGGTGAAGTTTACTTGTTTAACAAACATTTTCTGACACTATACCACTCGCCAAGGCACATGTCAATGAGACCTTGTTGTATTTATTTATCTAAGGTCTTAAGTAACTACTGAATAAGTTACAAATGTGATAAATGTTGAAAGAGAAACAGAGATGGTATAGAAAGCATATGCAATATTCCTGATGAAAACTGGGTAAGAAAATTTCTTTCAGAGAAAGCAAACTTCTCTTTTGTAAATCATTAGCATGACTTCTGAGGAGCGACAATACTTCTGTTTCTTCCTTTCAAATCTAGGGACCAATCCGGTCAACAAAGAGACCATTTGGCATTTGCTGTAACAGTACTTCTTGGGACTACTAAACCCTTGGAAGTCTGTAATAAATGGGCACTCAGACAGACAGGTTCTGACTTAGTGATGGAATGATTACCACTGAAACATTACTGAGCCCAGAAGCACTAATTGCTTTTATCCTAAGTAGGAGACCTGATCATACCAGTTCCCCAAACCTTGGTCTAAGAACTAGAGTCCTGAGGACTAAGGATTCTGATCAAGTCACACCTCCCAACAGTGCAGTCATTGTTTAATCTTGTAACATCTCCTATTCAAGTCTAAATTTCCTCAGATCCAGGGGAGCTCTATCCAATACCACAGTATTCTACAGTGGAACAGAATATTCCATTACCTTGTTTGTTTAATCACACTGGGAAACTGGAACAAAGGGTCAAATAGGTAGATTTAGTGTCATCTCAATCTTAGAAGTCTGACATTAGCGGTACAGTATCTGTCTCATAGGATATTCAATGAATGAATGAATCCTAGGAGAGTGGGTTCAAAATTGAAAAAATTTCCAAAGCAGTTAAACACCTAAGATGGCTATGATCCTAAAGAATATTCCAGCCTTTATGTCTGGCAGTATGGCTGATTAATATTCTTTAACAACTGTGTAGATTTCTAAACAAAAAGAAAAGAAACTTTATCCATATATGTTCTAGTAATAAAATATTTGAATGCTAAAAACTAGCATCTGATTTCTTACCTTAACATCTGTAAATTGAGACAAAGCAATATCAGGAATATTGGGATGCAGGGCAGGCAGCTCACAATATAAGTTGGGAAAACAAACCAAAGATCCCAGAAGAACTTGAGCTTCCACTCTTGGTGCCTGTGTACCAGATTTTTAAAATATTTTAAATGCACTTATTTCATTGAATTATCACAAAAATTACTTATTTTCAGACTATATTACACATGGAAGTGAGACTATAAAACAAAATTCAGAAAGCAAAATGAGAAAATTTAGATTTTCACCTATACTTTCCATTTAATTTACTTACATAAATACAATGAACGAATAGTTATCTTCAAGGGCAGTTTTATCAGTTACAGGTCATGACACTGTAAATAGGAATATAACTTACTAAGCATAAAATTGCTCTTATTTTGAGGAAAAGTATGAATACTTTAATTTTAAAGGCAACTCATATTGTATATACTGTTCTAAGGAACAGGTGATTCAGTGTCACTAAATCAGATTTTATTATCTAAGGATAAATGAATTAACTTCAGATGAAATGTTATCTATATTTTTAAAAATCAGGCACTAGTCTATATAGTTTTTATGATATTATGCACGTGACAAAAGCACACCTGTTTTATTTACTAAATATACAATTAGAATATACTTTGGAAATACAGAGGTTACTTGTATCTTTTTTTCTTAGTTTATCAAGTTATTTAAGTATCAGTACTAAATATTTCTTTTCTTCTGCCTTCTTACATATCCATCAAACATCAACATCCATGTTGTTTTAATTACTAAAATACCTTCAGATCAATTTATATCTATAGTAATAGCTAGCAACAATGCTATAACAAATCTATCAGAAATATAATACTTCTATTCAAATAACACAAGAATCTTTTCTCCAAAGTGATTTCTTCATGCTAATAACAGTTATCCTACAAAAACAAAACTGATTTAATATAAATAACTTGGACTTAATGAAAGAGATTAGATAAAGAGTTTGTCTTTAAAGATGGACAAGGTAACTGATTATTCAGGTATGTGAATATAATGGGGGCAGTGGATAGAATGGGGGTAATTTTTTTAAAAAAATTTATTAATCATTTTGTTGTTTACATATTTACGTGTATCCATATCCATATACATATATATATATACATATATATATAAATACATTACTTCATTGCATTCCCCAGGGTTCTCACTCCACCCTATCACCAGTGAATCTTCAATCTCAATCTTCTTATGCTCCTAATTTCTTCCTCCTTCTCCCCCAACCTAACTTCTGGTAAAAACTGCACACTCAGCTTATTTTCACTTTTTCCTGGCTTTTTGTTTGTTATTCCTACATCCTATCTATAGGTGAGTTTCTGTCTTTTCTTTTTGAATTCCCTCTAGGTCCATCCATGTTAACAGAATGCTTCATATTTATCAGTTTTGATTACAGAATAATATTCCATTGTGTAAACATATCACATCTTTTTCAATTGTTTGTCAGTTTTGGGGCATTTGGGTTGTTTCCATATCCTGGCAGTTGTGACTAGTGCTGCGAAGAAACATATTAGTACAGGTGTCTTTTTGAATTAGTGCTTTTGTATCCTTTGGGTAGATTCAAAGTAGTGGGATTGCTAGATCAAATGGTAGTTCCATTTGCAGTAGTTTGAGGGTCCTCCACACATCTTTCCACAGTGGTTGGACCAGTCTGCATTCCCACCAGCAGTTTAAGAGTGTTCCTTTCTCTCCACATCCATACTAGCACTTATTGTTGCCCCTCTCTTTTAAATATATATATGGGCCATTTTTACTAGTGCAAGATATATCTCAGTGTGGTTTTGATTTGCATTTCCCTGACTATTAGTGTTATTGAGCATTTTTCATATGTCTATTGGCCATTTGTATTTCCTCTGTGGAGAAGTACCTTTTTAGTTCTTCTCCCCATTTTTTGGTTGGGCTTTTTGCTTTGTTTTTATTAAGTTATGTGAGTTCTTTGTGGAGCTTTGATATCCGAACCTTATCACTTGTATGGAGGGCAAATATTTTCACCCAAAATGGGGTAAGATTTGAAATGTGATTATAATTAAAAAAGGTAAAACCTATCAATCATTTTGTCACTGCCTGAGAAGTGGCAAGAAGCATTAATAGAATGAGGATGATATGCATTTGATACAAATGATAAACCAAAAATGTATGATTTAGACTGTGTATCTCCAACATCACCCAGTGGGAAAAAACTGTCCTGAAACTCAAGTGTGGGTTGGTTCCTGCAATAACTGAGTTATCTTTCAACTGGTGCTCTTCATACGGACCACAGAAAATAACAAGTCTTCCCAAGGAAGCTAAATGAGAAGTATCCTTCCAGATGCACAAGAATCTTAGTCACATATAACAGATACCTTAAGACATTAGGGGTTACATCCCCTATAGAACCTTGAAAAAGGGTACAGGAAACATGCTGACTAGTTATCTAAAATAGCACACTGAATAGTATAGCTTTCATACAAAATCAATAAAAAGTAACATTGGTTTATGCATCAGGCTCCTATGAGTTTTATGAATTTCTATGAGCGCCTATGAATCTGATCACAATTCAAAAGATCGATAGTTTGTGTATTCTGATAAAAGTCATGTAATTTGCTCATGTTTGTCTTTCAGATAATTTACTCCTAGATTAATATACTTATTTGATATTATCAAAATACAAAAACAATAATCTCTAAAAAAATTTTTAACTGTCTCATATAGCATTATAAGCTGATCTCTGGCAATGAAAAGGTTCCAAAGATATAATCTAAAGCAGTGTTTTTAATTGTATCCATACAAATTATGTGGAGGAAATAGTCAAAATATTTACTTCTCTGTATCACTAAGTCTAGGATAGTAGTTGAGATTCTGTATTTTTAATAAGTGCCCAAATCATAGGATTTTTCTGGTATGGAGGTCACACTTTGGAGAGCTAGGATCTAAAATATAACTTTCTGTAAACTACTTGTTAGTTAGAATAACTATCTTTTAAGTTTATTTAGTTTAAAGTTTATTTACTTATTAAGTTTAAGATTATTTAGTGTTCCTTGAATACTGCTTACTCCTGCTTATTTCCTTTTGCCCTGTGAGTACCTTCCCTCATCTCCATTTTCAATTATAAAAATATTAATATTTAAATTAACTATTCAAATATCTTTTCCATGAAACTTCCCTGGTATCTTAAATAAGTAATTCTCTGAATTATATATAATTTTATTTAACAAACTCATATTGTATATGTAATGTACCACATTGTTTTATCTAAAGGTATTAAGCTTAATGAAATAAGTCCGATGAAAAGACAAATACATACGACTTCACTAATAGGTGGCATGTAGAGAAAAACAAAACCAGTAAGCTTAAAAAAAAAAAATAAACTTTTGGATTATAAAATCAAAATCAGTGAGAGGATACGAGAAAGGAAGGGACAAAGGAGAAAACTGTACGTAAGAAAACTAAATTGGACTTGTAGTGACAAAGTTAATGTAATATATTTGTTGATTTTCAATGACACACTCTTGAAACTTATATTTTATAGTGTGACTTGAACAAAATTGTTAAAAATAAAACAATAATATCCCAAGAGAAAGGTTCTATTTTATAGATGAAGAAACTGAAACAGAAGAAATTAAGTAATCTGTGCAATTTGTAGCTAGTAAGTGATAGGCAAATTGGCTCAAGACTATATACTTTTCATTACGATGCTAAGTTCTTATTGATATCTAATGTTCCCCTACATTCCACAGTTATCAGTATACTTCTGATCTCAGGAGCAAACTTTACGTTCCCTGAACACAGTGTACCAAATTTATTCTCTATTCTTTGTATTTTACCCAAAGGAACACTTTGTACAGAAAGATAAATAAAAGTTCAATAATTACTAAAGGGTTTAGCACATACAGAGCTCATACTTTGTGTTGAATACTTAAATACACTACTTCTAAATACCTGTGTGTGTGAAGCTTATGAGATCCTGAAGATACCAAGATAAATAAGACATGATCACGGTTCTTAAAACTGGAAAACCAGTTATATAATAACTACTTATACATATTACTTATATTTATTTATATTATTATAATATAATACTATATACTATTGTATATATTATTAATATATATTTATTCTCTTATTTGCATGTCTCCTCTAGGTTACTAAATTATACTATCTATAAGCTAATGTTTTCCAACTTTACATCTTCAGTTTCAATACTCCTTTGAGCTCCTGACTTGTATAAGCAGTGGCCCTCCTGTCATCTCCAAACGGATGTCTAGTGGGCAGTTTCTATGCCCCCACAGAACTTTCTCATTCACTGTTGGTCTTTGGAAGCTATTAAATGCAAGCTAATAAAATGCTAGTCAGATATTGTTGACTTATTTTTCTCTCAAATGTTTTTCCAGTAGACTTTGCAGATAATAGTTATTTCTCATTTATACTTTGTTCCAGAGTGATATTGCTAAAATACAAATTCTATCATGTCATTCCTTCCTTAAAATCCTTTAAAAGTTACTCATTCTTTCCGTAGGATGAAATGTAGCACTATAAACCTAGATACTGCTTTAGTTCATGTGACTCTGCCACTTATGTATGAACACATCCCCGCTTCATTAAATTACTAGATATTTGTCTCACAGCTTCACAGATATATGAAAAACCCTAACATGCTGTTTAGAAATTAGAGCTTACTTCTGAAACATATTTCTGGGTTACCTCACATCCGTTTCTTCTCTTCTAATAAGCAGTCCATTAACCTTTCATTACTTCCTTCCCTCTATTTCTTTAGGTTTTCCAAATTTAAACTATTTGCTTATCATTTTTTAACTCATATATATATCATATATATACATATATATCATATATACATATATATACATATACATATATATACATATATACATCTATACATACATATATACATATATATACATATATGATATATCTATATGTATATAGCTCCTAGATCAATACAAGAACTGGCTTTAGTACCTTTTTAGTAGATTCAGTAATTTATTTACACTTGAGAATTCCTTTTTTTTCCTTTAATGTAGGAGAAACTCCCAATTCTAATTAGACTATATATTTTCCTGACCAGCAGAGCTTATTATATTTTATCAACAATGGTTGTTCTTCTGTTTTCTGTTAGTTGAGAACTGGTCAACCACAGTTTATCATATTATAAAGAATAGGAAATAAAACTTACATTGAGAAAAGCTGAAGAAGCCACTCTACCAGCTGCTACAATAAAATCCATAATAAGCATTGTGGCACCAGGCAAACCAAGTGAAAAAAATTGAGGCGAGCAGTGCTTGATAATTGTATTGACAATGTCCTTAGAAGTAAGCAAAGAAAGGGAAAAGAATATCACAAATGCAACCTTGGGTATCAGCTAATCAATCTTTAAAAGTAGAGAACATGAAATGAATAATAAAACAATTAATTATTATATATAAGCTAACCATTGATTAATTCTAGTTCCTCCAAGTAATTCATGCTAGTATGATATTTTGTCAAAGAAATGTAACCTTAAAAAACATCTAGTTGGCATTAATACAGTATTTTTCCCACACTAGAGAGCATAATGGAAGGCTCTATATACTTCAGAGGTTAAAAAATAAGGCCTGTGTATTATAAAACTGATTTGCAGCCACCTATTTGCTTTTATGTGATAACTGATTTCTAAAATAGCAGGACTTCAGAATTCAGAAAAAAAGTAGAGATTCACTTTTTTTAAATATTAAATTTGTTGGTGATAGATATCTAGTCTGAAAAATATGGATTTTAGATTTTTGAGGGAATATTCTTAGTTTGGTTACTTTGTCTCTGGAATTTAAGTGGAAGCAGAATAGTAGGTTGTATTACTCAAACTTTTATCTTAAATAAAAGTTCTCTTTTTCTAGCATTTACTAGCATTATTTTGAGATATGTGTATATGGTAAAATACTTCAAGTATTCTAAATTAATGCAAAAATTTTCTTTTTTCAGAAGGAAATAGAATTACCTTTTAATATTATTTTAGTGATTCCTACATGAACTATTGGAGAAACTGAACCACATTAAGAGCAAAATGTTTGTATGGCTTTGACTTGCAACCTCCAACAATTTAATTTTATGGCTAGAATCAAGACCTCTGAAGCAATTTTCTAAGAGTTGTATTTATGACTATGTAATGCAGTAACTGTGGTTGATAGAACTACTGAGTCTATACTAATATAATTAATGATAATAAGGAAATGTAATGTGCTGACTCTTAAAGGAAAAGAAATCCGCTGCAGGACTAGATGAGCAAATCCACAAACTGTGAGCGTCAAGTATCAAGCAAGCAACAATTATAAAATGCCCAAGGTGAGTACATTAGAACATCAAAAGAAAATGATATGAACCTAAGCAAAGGATGGTTTACTCTTTTCAAAAAGTGAACTAGTTGCCATAATTTTAGAGGAAAATGCATTGAATAATCATTCAGCCACCTTACGACAATAGCTTGCTTTTCAAATATGTTATAGGACAAATATATAATAAAATGGAAGAAACCTAGAAATCAATCACTATATATTTTTAATTCTAGATCTTAAAAGTCAAGAGCTAAACAGAATTGAGAATTAGAAATAAACCTATATAGCAGATTGTTAGAAGTATATATATTCACCTGATCAATATGAAGTAATCCACAATGCATTATATTGTAGAAATGTGTCAGAAAATCTCTGTTTGGAGAAACATCTTGTCTTCTTTTCATCGTATTACAAATAAGTTTATAAGCATGTAATTTACCTTGTTTATACTTATCAGTCAGCATGGTTGCCTACAATAAAATGATCTTTGTCTTAATACTACATGAAAAGATAATGTTTGTTAAATGTTTAAAGACTGAATGCAGCATTGTATTTATTTTTCACTTATTTCTGTTTGCCCATTTTTTAAATGAACTAATCATCAGGATTTCTGAAACTATGTTATCATACACATATCCAAGCAGGTCTGAATAATCATGCATTGTTTTACTTAGGGAAATACACCAAACATATCAACATATCAAGCAGTATTTAAAAGGATTAGATCTTTGAAAATACACAAAATATGCTGGGACACAAATTTGAAGTTTAAATTTATAAAAAATATATAAATTTCTATATTCACTATTGTTTTAAAATAAAAATGATGTATCTTATATAACTTCTCTATGCCTACTCTGCTCTCTAAAAACTAAAAACTCTCCTCTCTTAAAAACTAAACACAAGGCCGGGCATGGTGGCTTGTGCTTGTAAGCTTCAGCCTATGAAGCGGCCGGGGCTAGGGATCACGGTTCGAGTCCCGCCTGGGGCCCATAGCGAGACCTAGTTCCAAAAAAATAGCTGGGCATGGTGGCACGCGCCTGTCATCCCAGCTACCTGGGAAGCTGAGGCTGGGGATTGCTTGAGTCTGTGGTACCCCGGGCAACGAGAGCCTGCAGCTCCACAGGCAAAAATAGCAAGACCTAGTCTCAAAAAACAAAAAACAAAAAAAAAACTAAACACAGTAAAAGACTAAATATAACCTAAAATAGCTAGCAAATATTTAATCATATACTTATTTCAATAGCTAAACTTTTCAATTATACTTTATATATTAAGCTTACCTTGAAAAGCCAAGGTGTAAGAATTCTCAGTGGAGGAATCAAAACTGGTGGCGAGGGGGAGGTCAGGTTATCAGTTGAAATGCCGAGGTTATCTCTAATCTGTAATTTTAAAATAAAATGTAACAAACTTATGAAAAGTGTTCTCTTTTATTTAATTATACTTAACTGACTTGTCCATACTAGACACAGTTTATTGTCAAAAAGGAGGAGACAATGTTATCTAAGGTTCCTTCTACTTCTGAATGCATACTTTATTTTTCTTTCCTTCTCTGCTTACATCTTTTTACCTTAGCGAGATTCTGCCAAAGTTCACAAAGGTAATCAAAAACTTGAGCATGTATTTCAGGATCCATAATAGCATTGACATCTCCCAAAATGCCTAGCATTCTTCGCCACATAACAGTAGCAACATCAGCATGCCATCCTGTGAGAGTACCTCCTGCCATCACACTACAGCATTCAGATGGAAATTCACTGATTTCTATGGAAAAAGGAAAATACAATGCTGTCAAGTTATTCTTCTAAATAATTGGTCACAAAAACAGAAAAGTCAAATGAATATCTTAAGTACCTACAAAAGTGAGTAAAAGAAACATCAAAATGCATTATTCTCACTTTTTCCTGAAAAGGTCAAAATGTCACTTCATCAGTTCATAAATCCTTTTTACGGAAATAATTACTATTAGTAATATTCTTTTTTAGATATACTTGCAGAAAATTACATAGATATGGAGAAACTTGTTTCATATAAAATATACAAGTACATACTCTCATCTAATAGCTACTTCAGGTTACATCATCAAATTAATATAAAATCTCAGGCTGAAAGCTGATACTAGAACAAGTCCTCAGAAGTCTGTTTCTTTATAGCTAAAACTTTCAAAGAAATGTATTTATATACTTCACAATTAAATCAGACTTAACATTACAAAGTGTATCACAATGGCACTGAAAGAAAATAGGAAACAACCTAAAATTCCCATAGTACTTATTTGTTTATTAATATTGATATAATTACAGATAGAGGTAAACTCGGGTTTACCTCTGTCACTAATTAATAATATTAAACAAGTTATTTAATAATCTCCATAAGACTACATTTCCTTATCTGTAAAAAAGATGATTAAGGTAGATATCATTATATGTATCCTTCTAGTTTAAAAAATCATAGTTCAAGGTGTAAATAGAAAATGTGAAATCATTAGAAAGTCAGTAAAGATGTTTCCTGATTGACAATATTTCCATGTTCTGATTTGGAAGTTCTTCCTTAATAACACACAGACACCCTTAATTCCTAATGTTCAGTTCTCTCTTTGTATGCAAAGAGTATAATAATTCACTGAATTAGCAGGAGGTTACTAATTGCCTGTCATAATATTAAAAAGTTGGCTTTTGGAGTAAACCCACTAAAAGAAAACATTGTGGCAATCTGTAACCCTTTTTAAAATTCCGACTGCACTGGTAGCGTTTTGGGACAGCTTTAACGGATACTAGGGGGACAACTGAAGAAACTGAAATACACTGCAATAAAAAAGAAAAGAAATAATGTATTAATATTAAGGAATCTGAGTGGGTCTTTATACTGTGATTATACAGGAATGTACACTCACTTATTCTTAGGACGTTTAAAGCTTTCGGTATGAAGGTTCTGATATTTGTATGATATTCCCTTATAAATGACTTGCCAGGAAAATAAAAGTAGAGCTGGTGAGTGTGTGTATAGGTACAGATAAAGTACCAAAATATTAACTACTATTAGTGGATATATCTGAAAGATTAAAGGGTATTTATTTTACTAGTCTTGAAACTTTTCTATTAGTTTGAAATTTTTTCCAAGTGTTAGGGGATAAAAGAAAAATTGAAAACAAAAAATATCACAGGGTAAAAGGCAGAGAGAAAACAGCAGAAAGAATTCAAAACCCAGAAAATTAGGACTATGTAAATATAAGTTAACTAGATATTAAGAGAATGAGTACTTTACAAAAACCTCAAAGTGAGATGGTTTTAAATTTCTTTCTTTGGTCAGAGAGTATATGTACTGCATTTCCACTGAAAACTGGCATTTTACACTATTCACTGCAAACATTTCATCAATGTGTCCTTGATCAAAGCTTTTGGGGCATTTGAAAAATGACTTTTTCCTGATGCATTGTGTAGGAAGGACTTGGTAAAAATAAGTTAAAAAAAAATAAGCAGTTAGCAATTTCTAAAGTTTCCTAGTCACTTTTTGCACTTAAAAATGTCTTCATTTGGACTTTCAAAATAAATTTATTTTAAATACCTGTAGAATCAAAATCAGTAAAAAACTGATTTGATCAATTGTTTCTATATACCTTAATTAGCAAGTAATAGTGTCCAACCTCATCCTGAGAGTCAGTTCTTCAGATACAACATTAAGAATAATAATGTCTCTGGGTTTGCCTCCACTCCAGAGAGCCTAATCATGAATAAGTACCTCAAGACAATTTTACAACCACAGAAAATAAATAGGTGAGGTACAGGAAGAAAGACCCTTAGATTTATGCCACCAGGGCAGGACTCAAAAAGAACAAGGTGAGAACCACCCAGCACTGAACTGCGAGAGCAAACAAAATAACGACGCCTACAATGTCACTGAGGAGCTGTGAACAAAAACTTGGCACAGAGACACTGTCAATAAAGGCACTGCACAACCTCTTTGCTCAGAGGGAAGAGGCCTGCCAAATAGCAGTGGCCCCAGAGCAAAACCCCAATGGAGGAGACCAGGAGACCTACCATCAGCTGATGGCTGTCTCCATCAAGGAGCTGCTCTACCAAAATATACAGCTGGGATTCATGCCCCCCAAGTCAAAGACCGGAAACAAAGTGAAGGAGCAACAAAATGTTGCAGAAAACAATGGAGATGAGATCCTCTAAGAAACAAGAAACAATCATACAAGCCAAAGGTG
>PVHY01000410.1:58200-136527 GCA_004024945.1 Uropsilus gracilis
CAAAAAAAAAAAAAAAAAGAATAATAATGTCAATCTGCTTTAGAAAATGACACCATTTCAATAAAATGATGTAATTCACAAAAGTAATGATAACTAACAAATCAATTATAAATAACAAAAATCAGAGTATAAATATCTTTATGAGCAAGTAAAGATGTTATAATAAAATATTTTCAAAAGATTTAGAAAACAGCAACTATCTAATTTCCAAATACTACCTAGATCATCTGGAGTTTGAAGAACAGAGTGGTGGAGTTTCTCATCAAGTTGTAGATCCTTCTGTTCCATGTGATCTATATTCAGTGTGGAAGGAGAAGGTGTTTGGGATCTGGATCCCAGAGCTGAATGGACTGGAGAAGCACTTTCTGAACCTGGGAATATAATTTCATAAAATCACTGTATATTCAATATTCCATCTAAGGTGTAATGCTTAAAACCCCAATAAGACACAAAATAAAAAACAAAATAAAAGCATCAAAAGATAAAACAGGTTACATATATTTAAAAAAAAAAGGTGAATAAACTCATAATATAGTAAAAGGTTTTGTATTTAGAGGTATCATCTCATGCCATGGGACCAGCATGGAATCAGAATTGGACATACCGGTTTACAGATGCCATCAGTGACAGTAAAATGTCTACTCTCATTATTGGTCTGTAATAGAAACTCTGGTACCCACTGATACTCTAGTTCACTTCGGATTTGGAGTACTGTGGCTTTGTATGTCACTAGAATTGCCAGTCTGGACTACAGTTTGTGCCTGGTGGTTTCCCAACCTTCAGTCTCTCCTAACCCTTAATCTTTCTGCCCAATCCATTCTCTACAAGGCAGCAAAAAGATCTAAAAATACAATCATGTCACTCCAATTAAATTCCTCCTATTGTTTCTCATTGGTCAGCATAAGCCCAACCCTTATAATGTGGTTTTCAGTCTTTCTAAAAATTTCCTACCACTGTAGAGTTCCCTTACTACTTTTTAGATCTAGTCACAGGAATCAAACTATTGATACTTAGAAGAATGATTGTTATCTCTGGCCCTTTCCACATGTTCTTCCTTTGCATGGAGCCCTAATCCTCTTTTTTAGGTATGGTAAATTTTTGACTTAATTTTCAGTCTCATTTTATTTTTCCTTTTTTTTTTTGATTGCACATATATATGTGTGTGCACACGCGCACACACACATTACATAATTGTCTATCCAAAGGTTCTCCTATCACCTTGTCACCTGTGAATCATCTTTATCTCTTGTGCCCTCCCCCTCTTCCGATTTTACTCTCCTCTCTCTCTTGCTCTATGCTTCAATTCTGTTGGCAGTTTTCAATTTCTCTTGTCCATTTGTTTTCCCTGTATTCCTCATATAAGTGAGATCAGGTCTCATTTTAGATTCTGCTTCCTAATAAGTCTAATCCTGCCCCTTCCTCCCCCCCCACCCCCCCCAGCCTGTGTGAACAGGAGTTTCTTCTCTGTGCCCATTAAACTGCTTATCTCACTGATGTGAAACTGTCTATGTAATTTTAAATATGTCTCAGTAGATCATAAACTCTCTAAGAACAGGGATTAAATTTATGCTATATTATGTATTTTCAGTACTTAGTAGATGTCTGGGCACACAGCAAATTTAACTCTGTGAAGTTAAATTTTGTATAGTATAAATTAATACTACATTGAACAATAGTGATGTCTATGGTGGAATTCTGTTATCGCCAAGCAAGAAGTTAAAGATTATTACGTCTTTTCTTTTTAAAAAGTTTCTTAACAGAGAAGCATCAACATCCTGAACTTAAATGTTAAAAGCCTTTGCCCTCATTGACTCTTTTAATAAGCAAAACAAAAACAAGTAAATTAAATACATATTTCTATTATTTTAATTCCTCAACTCTGTCATTCCATGTAACCTACAGCTTTAAATACAGCAAAATAAATGCTCTAAAAAGTAGATATAAAGCTAAAAATGAATGATAATCATGACATTAAGT
This sequence comes from Uropsilus gracilis, assembly GCA_004024945.1. Classification (NCBI taxonomy): domain Eukaryota; kingdom Metazoa; phylum Chordata; class Mammalia; order Eulipotyphla; family Talpidae; genus Uropsilus; species Uropsilus gracilis. The sequence goes on from PVHY01000410.1 coordinate 60,178, forward strand.
TCAATTATACTCAGTAGATGATGTTTCCTATTTATTTTTGAGATTTGATATAAATTCATATGGCACAGAAGGACAGCAACAGAAGCTAAAGGATTTATTTTAGCACAAATACAAACTGCTGCGGGTATAACGAAAAAAAAATCTCATTATTTATCAGAAACTTTGAGAATATGACAAAAAAAGAGCAAACTTGTCTTTTACTCAAATGTTTTGCAACAACAAATCTATCTCCATGTATTATCTTTATGCATAAAACTGATTCACTAATTGAGAATAAAGTTTCATAACAAACTAATGATAGAACTAAAGCATACATCAAAGGAGGGGGAAGGAAGGGAGGGCAAAATCAGGGGAGGACTGAGCACAAGGGACTAGCTAGTAGAGAATTACTACTTTTAATTTTGAATAACAAAATATAATGGTTGACTAAGAGGTTTTTAAAGAATTTCTTAAAAAGCAATGAAAATAATTGTTATAGTATACTCATACCCTCCTAAAAGATCATGAATTTAGTTTTTATTCTTATTCTTATATTAGATTCTTTTTTTTGTATTTCTGAAAATATTTAGGAAAACAGAAGATTTTAGGACTATTAATAAGTCTTTGAGATTCTTAAGGAGTATGAAATTACATATATATATTTCACCTTTGAAAAATACTTTGTTGAATAGTTTCTATATTGAGCACATGGAGTTACACTTACTCTATGTTTTCGAAATAGAAATCAATCCAAGATCCGCTTTATTGCATTAGAGAACACCTGTACATTATTACTGACCGCACTAATTCAGACAGAATTCCTAATACAGCTTCTTAACAGAATTCTAGAAATAATCACTAGATATAGTAAATGTAGCCTACAAACATATTAAAATTTATTAGAAGTTGAAAGGTTAACATTCATATTGAGGCGAAGGTCTAAAATAAGCTCTCTATTCACATTGTTTTTTCCATTTTGAATTTTTACGTAGAACCTTATTTTATTATTTTTCTTTTTAGAGAGTAGGTCTCACTATGTTGCCTGGGGTAGTCTTAAACCCTCGGACTCAAGTGATCCCTAGCCTCAACTTCCTAAGGTAGCTAGGATTATAGGCATTCACCACCGTGCCCAGCTCGTAGAATCTAATTTTTGATTACTAAAGAGAAACAATGACAAAAAAGCAGTCACATTTCTTTTAAACATTGTAATCTTTAGAAAATACAACAGTTTAATTAATGACTTAATGAAAACTCTAATATGGCTTAAATGGTAAATCCCTCTAGTTCACAAAGAACATGATGTTTCAAAATTCTTTTTTCCAAAAGACTAACTGGTCTCCAGATTAAGATAGACATACATAATGGGATTCTTGTGAGTCACTGTTTGGGGGGGGGGGGGGGTTATGCAGTGGATCTCTAAACCAGGAGAAAACTTTTCAGGCTACCCCTTCTCAAGTTTCAGAATCTTTCTTTATACTCTCCAAAAGTTTAAGAGCTTTTTGCTAGGCTAATCTTAAAACTGTATTACAGTAGAACATAAAGCTCTACATTTTAAAAAATCTACCCATTTTTAGTGAATAATTACATGAATCTGGCAACTCTATACAGTCCTGTAGTCAACAAAATAATCAAAACATACAACAGTCCATTACCATTAAAGGTGGTGATGTGCTGACCGGGAAATTCCTCTCCTGATGCCAGCACCCCCCCCAAAACACTGATCTGCTTTGTCACTACAGTTTGTCTTGATCTAGAATTTTCTATTCATGGAATAATAAAGTATGACAAATAGGCTTTTGTACAGCATATTTTTGAGTGTCAAATATAGCTTTATACAGATTAATATTTTTTATCTCTAAGTATTATTCCAAAAAATAATCAATGAATAAATACATCATAATTTTATTAACCATTCATTGGTTAATGAACATCAATTTGTTTTTAAAGTTATTATGAATAATATTGCCATAAACTTTCACATATAAATTTTTCAGGTAAGTAACTAGGAGTGGTCTTATGGTAAATATATGTTTAATTTTAAAGGATGGTGTTATCTTTTTGCAGAATGGCTCTGCATTTTGTATTCCCATTTGGAATATTGAAATTTCCAGTTGCCCCACACCCTATTCAACACTTGATATGTCAGTTTTTTAAACCTGAACTATTTTAATATATATGCAGTGGAATCGTGTATATGGTATCTGTATTTCCTAATTACTACTATTGTTGAGTTTATTTTTTTACATTTGTTTTTAGGGACAACTACAATAGGAACTATTTATTAGAAAATAAGAATTTTCTCTGGCATTTTTCTGAGTAATTTAAAATCAACCAATCAATAATAATATATAAAAATAACTGGACTGTGACTCTAACCCAACCAGTACCTGTCCTCAACTCAGACCCCAAATTCCGCAATTGGCAGGTTAAAGGTCTTACTTGTCCTCTGATAGAAGAGATGTAGGGGTAGGAGGGGGGAAGAGTCAAGATATGAAAACAGAAGATAGGTTGCTCCTATTATGCATTTCCTGGCCAAATATCATCTTTTTGGTTGAGCTGAGGAAGTCTGCTTGACAAATTCAGACATGTAGAAATTACTGTTCCAATCTTGAATGGTCCAGTGAAACACAGAATGCATATACTACCAACTGGTATTTCAGCCAAAATGTGTAATTCCCTACTAAGGGACAGTAAACTGCACCAAAAAACAGAATAAATGTAGATCACAGAACGGAATCCCATTAACAGTTCAGGGTTCCCCTTGAAACTACATAACTTTGTAGTAATGTGATCCCACATTTCAGGACTGAATTTCTTAGACTCCATTTGTTATATTTTCCTTGGATTCATCACACATAAGAAATTGCTAAAATATACAATTTACTATATAAATACAAAATATCAGTATATTGACAAATTAGCCTATCTGGTTATCTAGTTTTAAATTAATGCAGGATAGCCCTAAATCACATACAGTGTTGTACACCAATATTGGATCAATTAAAAAATAAATGAATTAGGCCGGGCACGGTGGCTCGTGCCTGTAAGCTTCAGCCTATGAAGCGGCCGGGGCTAGGGATCACAGTTCGAGTCCCGCCTGGGGCCCATAGCAAGACCTAGTTCCAAAAAATAGCTGGGCATGGTGGCGTGCGCCTGTAATCCCAGCTACCTGGGAAGCTGAGGCTGGGGGTTGCTTGAGTCTGTGGTACCCGGGGCAACAAGAGCCTGCAGTTCCACAGCAAAAATAGCGAGACCTAGTCTCAAAAAAAAAAAAGAATTAAAAAATAACTGCAGGCCCGGCATGATGGCACATGCCTGTAAGTAGCAGTCTAGGAAGCTGCAGCTGAGGCCAGGGATCCCACAAGGGGCATGCAGAAGACCTAGCTCCAAAAAAATATAGCTGGGTTTGGTGGAGCGCGCCTATAAATCCCAGCTACCTAGGAAGCTGAGGCTGGGGACTGCTTGAGTCTGTGGTACCCCGGGCAATATGAGCCTTCAGTTTCATGGGCAAAAATAGTGAGACATAGTCTCACTTAAAAAAAAAAAAAAAAAAAAAAAAAACTGCAGGAAAGACAAGGCTTTAGGGCAAACATAGACACAATTCTGTATACAGTATTAGGGTTTCACAGAGTTCCCTGACACAAATCCATGTAGACTACAGGTCAAGAAACTCTTATATTAATATTTTTATTTTCCCCACTAGCCACATAAAGATAAAACATTTAAATAGTAAAAATACATAAAATCTCTCAAATAAAATTCAAATCATTTTTGATGCCGTAAAACAAAAATGCATTTAAGTAATACATTTCCTTGAGTAACATTACCAGTAACTGTTGCAACTTCAGCACAGAAAGCTTGTTGATTAAGACTGCTTGTTTCAGAATCTATCTGAAGTGTAGTTAGACTAGCCACTTCTTGCTCTTCAGCACTCTGATGATGACCAGAACTTGAATCCACATCAGCAGAGGATGTAATACCAGCATCAGCTCCAAAGCCAAAATCTACAGGAGAGAAAATGCTAGTTTATAAATGTTCAAATTATAAAACAAAAATATTTGAGACACAGCTACATCCACAGAATGATTAAAAATCAACATTTCTCAAGTCTCTTCTATTCACATATCTTGGGCAAGTGTAAACAACGGTAACACTTTGAAGATTAAAATTGGAAACAAATTATGATGATAAAAGATATGCAATATCATTGCTGTACTTAGTCATATTTTCTGATAGGTGCTAACACATTTACTTTCTTTTACATATTTTATAATCTCCAGTATAGGTATATATCATACAAATGACATAACTGGTAATAATTTTCTTCAAGTCATATTTCCATTCTGAGATCAGACTAGCATAGAATCTATGAAGGCAATAAGCATGAAACTTTCCAAAATTTTTTCAGCTTCTCACAAACTTGGGTTCCAGGGTTACAGCTCACTTTTCTTTTTAAATTTTGGTATCCTTCACTGACTGCCAGATATAATTCCCAAACATGAGTACAAGAAACCACTAATTCATAACCATAGCTGTCCTTTATTCTAGTATCAAGACCATCCTAATTTTTCCCCTTTCACATTTTGGTCTTAAAATATTATTTGTTTGTACAGAAGGACTTTTTTAAAGACTTCAATTTAGAAAAATATAGTGGTTCCCAAGATGACACAATTTCCTAAAATTTTCTTTGCAATTTCACTGAAAAGTGAAATCAAATATGTAGGAACCCTGATCTAGGCAACATTAGGGAAGATGGTGATGGTTACATAATCTATATCAGTCTAAATCAGAAAACATTTCATGAAAAATTATACTGTTCAAACAAAACAAAAGATACTTGCTGTCAAATTTTCGGCCATCATACTGGAAAGCACTAAAAGAATCTGAATGACTGTCAGAGCTGATAAGATCACTGCTCCCTGCACTGGCAGGAGAAGTCCATTCTGAGGGTACACCTGGGTCGTCAACAGGGCGCATTTGGTTCTGCTTGTTTAGAATATCAGGGAGGTCCTTGGGAATTTCGAGGCTGCCTGGACTACTTCCTCTTCTTGTCATAGTCTAAAAATTATGACAAGAGAAACATTTACCTCTAAAAAAAGCTTTTATTCTTATTATCTGAAAGCTTTAACTTCCAAGAAAGTCATCACAGTAAGTATTGAGACTGAGGATCTGATACAGAAAGGGAAGAACACATAAGCAATCTATGTAACTGTAGGGAGCTGCAGTCTGAATTACTCTTGGTCTGCCTAGAATAAAAACCCAAATATCCAATGGGCCTGAGACACTTAAGCCTCAGAAGGATTCACAGAGTGAATATAAATTAAGATAGTAGAAATGTCATTTTTTTAATGATTATGATAATTTTCACCCAATCAATGAAAAAAAGTAAACCTTGTCAAGAGGTATGGGGAATGTAATAGAATTATAGTCTTTCACAAAAGACTGGCTAAAAACCAAATATGGTATAACTTCTTAAAAAAATATTCTACACATATTCACAATTTTAACAAATACTGTTAAAGAAAACTAAAATAGGCTTGATTTTCATTTTGCCATAATCCCACTACTCAAGATAAGGATAACTTCAAAACCCATTGCAGTTATGTGCAATGATTATGCAATCAATGTCACAAAAGGTGGGTGAGAATACCACCTCTGCCATCTTTCCTGTTGAGGGTGTGGCAGTGGGCATTAGTGTAGCCAATGAGTTCAGTGAAAATTGGAGGGAGGCTAGAAACGGAGTGCCTAAACAGATACTTCAATCTGTCTGATCAAAACTGTAAGCTCACTCTTTTTATGTCTCTGAATTTAAAAAAAATCATGAAAAAAAATTAAATCTCTTAATTGAAAGGTGTTAAATTTGAGGGGAAGGCTTTTGAACAAAACACCTCCTCCCATCTTTTAGTTTCTCTCTCTTCCAAAGACCAAATACATAAAGCAAAACTTACCGAGGCATTACCACTTCGAAGTCGTTCTGCTATAAACTCATCCATCAGATCAGGAACATTAGCACTGCCGCTGCCAATATCACTATTAAGAGGGGGCAGTTTGGGGCTCATGTCCTCTTTATTGGCTAAAAATAAATAAACAACTATATATAGTGAGGAAAGACTTAACCGTATTTTCTAAATCTGAAACCCAACCCAAAACAAATGACCTATGCCATATTATTCGCCAAACATGCACTTATGAATAATTTATCTCCTTTCAGATTTAATCTTAAGAATTAGTAAACTGATATCCACCTTACTTAACTAAGCAGATGTTAGTGAATCTTCAGTGTCACCTTAAACAGCAAGAAAGCTCACAGATAAGCACTAGTTGAAGTTAGGTTAATATTGCCTATAAAGAAACTGGTACAGTTATCTTCCTGCTCTGTGCTTCTATTTAGAGCCTTAATCCCTTATGATTCCTTCCAACCCCAAAGAATATTTACAAGAAATAGATTCTTCAATCTGTGCAAATGTAGGACATAAATAAAAATTCTATGATATTGACATGTTTTTAGTCAGTGCTTAATTTCATTATGCTAAAACAGGTTTATGTCCACAAAGTTTTCTGTAAAAAAAAAACTATTTGTTTTTATTTTTTTTATAATTTACACTAGACTAGCAAGAAAGTTTTAAATTTGGTAAACTAAATTACAGAAAATAAAATGTTTTATTATTATGCAGCTGAAAATTTTGTCTCTGCAATTAAAAGAAAATCACTTTTCTTTCCTGATGAACTACAAAGTATTTTAAGAAAAAAAAAAATACACTAGTCAGGAGTTCTTTGTGAAATACCATTATCTTTATATTACTGGCCAGGCTTTGCTAAGCTGCCAAATACTGCCCTCAAGTGGCAATACTGGCTCAACGCAAGATGCATTATATAGCGTTCTGTTAATCATGCTAACAAAACCATGTTAAATAAATAAAATCAAAACCTACCTTACTGCTGAAAGTTAATGCTTTTTATCTGTAAGGTTATTTTAAATTTGAATCAAGATTAAAAAACAGTTAACTACTTTTTGGTTTTTGTAATCTGTCCATAGTGGTTCCATATTTTAAATCGCTTTAGGCTTTCATGAAACCTCTATGTACATTTGAAATCTTTGGAAATTAAGATACAAACCAAATAAGTCATCAGTAAAAGTCAAAAAAAACTATATATTAGATATATTTGGTGTCCTTTTAAATATAAACTACAGGGGATCGGGGAGAAAGATTTTCAACTTCTCTCTAAACTTCAAGGCTCAAAATATACACTCAAAAAGATTAGATAGCTTTTGAAAGATCATTAAAATTTTTCTGTACCTTCCTCTTTTCTATCTGTTCAGCAGCAAAGAGGTTCAACTAAAATGTCTTAAAAGGGAAATTAGTAATTTAAATGAACATTTTATGCTGGGAAAAATACAGCTGGGAAAAATACAGCTGGGAAGAGGCGCATGCATAACCAAACAGAGAGAAAGCAGTGACCATCCCAAAGCTTTTTGATTGCTCATAGCTTGCTTCAGTTGCATAAAGCCAAACTGGTGCTGTCTTTCTCCTTTTGCGCTCTGCACACATTAGTGCTCACCTGCAGCTTTCCTTCCAAAATAGCCCATTACATGACTGTACAGATCCCTCAGTGGAGCCTCTGGTGGCATTCTGTTCTGCCTCTGTGGGGAAACATTTGCCTTCGGCTTCGAAAGAGCATGTACAACAGTTTTATAAACGCCACCCAGGGAGCCCTGCTGTTGTCCTGCCTCATGACTTGATGACCTAAGAGCGCTACGACTACCTAAATGACTACTTCCAATTCCTTCTTTCTGTAACATGGTAGTAGAAATCTCTGCAGATTCGGAAATTGTTTTACTACTTACTGATGGATTAATTTTATCGAGCGGCCTGTACACACCAGGTTTTACTAGCTCTGAAACACTATCTGAGTTGCTATGCGGGTTGCTGGTGCTGCTGCTGCTGCTGCTGCTGCCGCTGCCGCTGCCGCTGCCGCTACTAAAGCCACCAAGCTTCCGCAGTCTCATCTTCCATGGAGCCTCTTTGTTTTCCAGAGGATCATAAAACTGAACTGACTCTGTAGATGGTCTAAAGGTAACATGAACACTATTTCGTTTTTTAGAAGCAATTTTCATGATTTTGGCTCTATGAGTTACTGTTTCAGACAAGCTCCTTTTAGTTGGAGAAAGCTTGCCAGTGTTTGTAACGTGAGGCACTCTACGACTGATGGGTGTCTTGAGTGCAGTTTTCTTGGCATGCATAACATATGGGACAGTGATTTTCTCATTAATATGCACACTCTTAACTTTTTCAACTAGTGTTAGATCTACACAAGCATCTAATTCTGTAGCTGTTTGTCTATAAAGATGTTTTCTCTTTTCTTTATCACAAGGGCTACCTGTACTAGGTTCCGATGACCATTTATCAGTGTTTAGTTGCTTAGACTTTTCAGAAGCTTTTGTTCTCACAAAAGTGTCTAACTGATTAGATGTAATATTACTCACGAAGACAGCAGAGTTTGGTTCTTTTTTAAACTGTATGTTTTCAGAAGTCCCAACAAAAGAGGTGATGTTTTCTGATTTACTTTCCTGGTCTATGTATTCTAATTTACCTAAGGATGATCTTTCATCCCTACTTACTGTAATTATCACTTCCTGAGAAACTGCATCTTTGCCTAACTCATTTTTACTATGATTTTCCTGGTTTTCCTTAAAATATTCTTTCAGGGAGGAAAGAAGATCGTCATCTCCTTCAAGGTCAATGTACTGGATTTGTTCAAAAGCTGAATCTGCAAGTTCTACTGGATCTATTAAATGACAAAGATGGTCATATATGCTATCACCAACTTCCAGAGAAGAATCTCTACTATGACAATCAGTGATGTGGCTTTCAGTGGATATATTTATTGAAGAAGCCTCTGTGGAACTCTGCAAGCTTGGCGCATGACGGGATGAACTGTCAATGACAGGAACTGCACCTTTGGCTCGTTCAACAGTGAATGGTTCCAAGATGTCAGAAGTGCTGCTACTACGAGGCAATGGCTGCTCCTCATGCAAAGCACCAAAAACTTCATTTCCAGTGTCTTCACTTTGTGAAAAATGTCTGACTCTAGTTGGACGGGGAAGTATTTGAGCATCATCTATATCTGTAAAAAAGAAAAATTATGTGAGTAGGAACATTATGAATCTTAAAAAATAAGTATTAATTAAAAACACAACCGAAGCATATGCTTTAAAAAAAAAAGGATTTTTTTTTGTAAGCTCAATGAAAGAAAATTTATTAAAAATACAAATGCGTTTTTAAATAATGATGGGCAAAAGCCAATATAGCATGTAGTGTCAATAAATTAGAAAACTACTAGAACACATCTTAAAATGTTAACATGCATAGAAACAGTGAGTGGTAAAACATTTGGAAGTGCAGTTAAAGATAGAGCTGTGCCAATAAATTAAGCAATTCAAAGTTGGTATTTAATTTTTTCAAGTTCCAAGCAGAAAAAGATACTAACAGAGAGCTGATCTAAATATCCCATTGTAGAATTTTAGAAGATCTCATAAATTTTTGTTTCCTTCCTTTTAAGACAAGAATCATATTTTTTTCATTGTCTTTCTACTAGACTCTTATTATGAATGGAAATCTCTACCTTCTTCCGTAAGTCCTCCTTGTCAAGGAAACTAGTAACTTCTACTACGGTACTTTATTTTACTATAACATTAAATTCACTTAAAAAATCTGAGAGTTAAAAAATTTGAGAGTTTTTTTCATTTTGACACAAACACCATTTTGTCTTCTAGGAAGAAGTCAACTTCTCTATCATTGACTCCATTAAACAAACATCAAACCTTAAAAAAACTATGTCTTTTTACATCTCTAAGAGTCACAGGGTCACAGAACATTATAGAGTATCCAACTTAACTCTCTTATTGAGTAAACTGAGGCCCAAAAGGTAAAGTCATTTTTCAAATTGATAAAGTATGAGATGCTGGTTTAGTATTCCAAGTCACTACATGTAGCTATTATTAGAAGTGTTATGCAGTTGATAAATCCTCAAAAATGCTTGTGGAATTGAAAGTCACAATTGAAATACTGCTTGACTACATGTCTATATTAGGAATTTTACAAGTAAAATATAGTATCTGTGACTCTATCATGGTCTTTAAGATATGAAGAAATAATTAAAAAATGTATTTTTTTTCAGAAGCCAGCATGATGATAGAAAGGACAAAGGATTAAAATGCCAGATGTTGGTACTGATTAGGCTTGTAATGCACAGATTACAAGTAACAGAACTCTAAATGAACAATTAAAAAGATTTAGATCTAAAGTAAAACAGTGACTTGTCTAAGATCATATTGTTAATTTACTGATGATGTATAAGTCTAGAACTTCAGTTTACTGAGTCAACTCTGAGATCAGTTTCCTCAGATACAAATATCTATTTCTGCTATTTTTGTCATATGCCCCTTTTTTGTTTGAAGTCTAAACAGAATGATTTTATACTAAATTAAGATTGAAAGGTTTGTATTATGTTCAATATATTCCATTATATTTCTGAAGATATTTACATTTAGACTCCCAATCTAGCAAATTCCTCCTGAAGTTGAAACAATTTTTTTTCTCCTTAGGCTGATAGGAATAAATGATCCTGGCTATCTTCTTCATACACTTCACCTTAGAAAGTCTTCTAAATGAAAAGCATTTTCTCAGAAACTTCACATTTATGCACTTACATCCATTATTACTGTAGTATATAGTTAATGCATATTTGTGCATCTTGATAAATGTATTTTGGCTTATTACATCGAGCATAACAGGTCATAAGAACCTCTGTCTTGATTGTGGAGATTATATTCAACATGCACTCCAAGTTTCTTTTCACAAAATATCTTAATAGTATTAAAAGCAAAGGATAAAGACTATATAATTTCTCTTAAAATTTTTCTAAGAATCTTTAGTAGTTGGAATTAATTTTATCAGCTCTAAATTAAAAATCAAGATCTTAAAAGGTCAATAAAATCTAATGTGATGAGACTGGACATATATGAACTTCAAATGAAAGTAGAATATTAGTTTTGATTTTCCTTATTGATATTTCAAAATTTCCCTATTTGAAAGTCAGTAAAGATTACTGTGAAGTTCTGTTTTCAGTACTCTCTGACCAATCCCATCCTCCTCACCTTACATATTAGAAAATTTAACAATTATTTCAGAGTGTTTTTCCCTAAACTGTTGTACCACATATGAATATCTAAAACTTTCACATTAGTCTAAGAGGGCAATAGTTTTTAAAAATGAAAAGTTTTCTGTGAAAAGTGTATTAGAAAAATTAAATTTAAACTTTTTAAAAGTTTTTAAACAGAACTTTCTAAAAGATTTAAGCTTTAAGTACAGTTCTTACATGGTATACAAAAATATGAACTGCAAAATCAAAGAACATAATTGTTGACAGGAAATCAAAAGTATTTGAATTAAGCAAAATTGACTCTAGACTTGACCAAGTCTGAAACTTAAAGAAACACCACTGTTAAGGAGAATGAGGCTAACAGCTAAACCATATATATTTTTCACACAATAGGTACTGTTCTAAGCATCTTAACATCTGCTAACTCATTTAGTCCTCACAACATTCCCATGAAATAGGGTTATCACCTCCATTTTTTGAAAGAAGAACTAAGTGACTTGCCTGAGGCCAATTAGCTAGAAAATGGAGTTAGTATTTAAAGAAACCACAAAGTAGTCCAGTAGCTTATTTCTATAAATATAAGACTCTTAGAAATAAAAATGTAGCCAAAGACAAATATTAGTAAATTACAGAGAAAAGCACACTTTGCATAAATAATAATGGTACCAGGTTTAAACAAAAAACAGCCTTCGAAACAATATAATTTATACTACTTATATTTTACATTGAAAAATTAAAAAAAAAAACAGAAGCATCTAAATTATTATAAAGTGTTAGTAACCTTTTGAATGAGCAAAACAAAAACAAAGTTTAGAATAAAAAAATCTTCTCAACACTGAGTAATGTTACCTCTAGAACCCAGAGTACTAGAAATGTCACATTTCATCCCTCAAGCTATAAATAATGTTTCAACATTAAAGTGTTGGAAATTATTTTTGGACTAAAAATATTTTTCTAAATATTTCTGTTGCAAGGAGGAATTTAAAACTGCTGTTTTGAAAGTGAGTTACCAATTAAAGTGCAACATTAGCTTAAAATGTGTCAAAATTTTCCCTCTCTATTAGAATTTATACCTCTTCAGGGTATTTGTCTTGTGTATCATAAAGCTACTAGTGCTTAAAACAGCTCTTCACATAGGAGGGGTTTAATGAATACCTGTAAAAGGAAATTATGTCTTTTATATTAAAAATTAATAGCTACTAGTTAGTAAATATCAAGGTAGTTCCAATATCAAGGTAGTTCCTCAGGGAAAAATACTAAATACCACACTAGAAAATTATAATGATGTCTTAAAGTAAGGTACAGACTAGGTACCAAAAGTTAAATTTACAAAATTTACAAAAGTAATCTTTTCTCAGTGACAAATACTACCTATAATATTTCTATAGCTTCTAAAGTCATAAAATTATTTATACAAAAAATGATGCTATTTTGAAGCTCAAGGTTTTCTAGACTTACATAAATGTAAATAAAAATGTCATTTTTGCATTAAAAATTATCTTTGCTTATTTGGGCAACAGTGACAATGATCTAGCCAAGCAAGTGCACACCTATATACCAAATTTTATTACTAAAGAGGTTAGTAAAAACTTTGTCTTTAAGCTACATGTTTAATTTGTAATTGAAAGCAATATCCACATCACCAAAACCATATGAAATGACTGGAAAGCAATAAACCAAGGCTTAAATAATTAAATTTAAATTTAATTTTACTCATTTTTACTCACTAAAATTTAAACCAATAAGCTATCTTCTCTTCTTTTATCCATTATTGTTTTCCTGACTCTTACAACTTTATTTATTTTTTTTGAGACTAGGTCTCGCTTATTTTGCCCGTGGAACCGCAGGCTCACGTTGCCTGGGGGGGCCACAGACTCAAGCAATCCCCAGCCTCAGCTTCCCAGGTAGCTGGGATTACAGGCACGCACCACCACGCCCAGCTATTTTTTGGAACTAGGTCTCGCTACGGGCCCCACGCAGGACTCAAACCACGATCCCAGGCCCCAGCCGCTTCACAGGCTGAAGCTTACAGGCACGCGCCACCATGCCCAGCTGACTCTTAACAGTTTCAGAAAGAGTAAATGATCGATACTTTTTTAAGTAAAGAAAATTAGTGCTTTATTTGCAATCATGCTATGTCATATTTAAGTGAACAAATTTCCTCAAGATGCACTTTTTGAATATTAACATAAATTTCAGGAAAATTCTAACAGAACTGTGCTAGAACCAGAAGATTACAAAAGAAAAAGTTATTAAGGATTGCTATCACATATTGTTAAGAAATTTTTTAATTTTGTAAAGAAGAGCCTGCTTGTTTAAGTGAGATGGAAAATCCTTCTTAGGTAGAAATTAGGATCAGTACAGGGCATTATAGATACCATCTTCTGTCTCCTGATATTCAGGAGACTTAAGCGGAAAGATGAAAATATTTTGCCTGCAGAATTCAAATAATGAAGCAATAAATATCCATGAAGAGATATCAATCCCAAACATTAGCAGCCTATGTACTAAGGCCTATACAGACTGGAGTCTAACAAAGGCAAGCAAATATTTTGAGAACTACTTGGAAGAAAGTGGGTCTATAAAATTAATTTCAGAATAAGGAAGCTACAGTACTTGATTAGAAAATGAGACAGTTGCAAAATATAAAGGCAGTTGCCCACCATGCTTATGTTCTTTTATATCCCCTCTTTCTTTACAGTATTCTTTTTGATAGGAAGGCTAATTTAAGGAACAAATAATGAGACTCTGATTCTCTACACAGTTTATCATGAAAATAAAAACTGTAGGGTAGGCTAACTACAGTGCAAGATTAAAAAGTATCTAAATTCTGGTGCCCAGACACTAGCATTTACTTGTGGAACTTCAAAAATAATGGTTGATGCCTTGTGCAAACTCCAACATATTATATCAAAACCTGAGGCAGAAGTTTGGACAAATAGCATTTTTACAGATAAGCCTCATGTTAACACTATGTCCTCGATTGGTCCCCAGAACATAAGAAAAACTACTCAAGGGCATCCAGCTAGTCAACTAATTTAGTGGATTTAAAGGTATACCATATAGCATAACAGAGCAATGTATCTAGAATGGACAGCCAATCAAGAATACTGGAGGAAAGAAGCAGTTGGATAAAAATAGAGAAATTTGATTTCCAAGTAATCCACATTCTTAAAAGCAACATTATTTGGATAATCAAATATAATATTTGGACATACAGAACTGTGCTACACTAGTCTCTAAATCTTTAAGTATGCCTTTAATAAAAGGCATTTTATTCCAGAGGTAGAAATGAAAACAACAAATAAAATACCTTGTAGAAAACTGCTTTTAAGCATTCTTCATAAACTATCACTGCCAGCAAATCATAAAAAGGTAGTATTTCTGAATTTGTACTTAGAGTAAAGCAAAAATCTTGAAATAGGAACTTATCTTGCTTAAAGCACTACTTTAAGGCATTTTAGAGGGAACAACTTCATATCTATAATTAGCTTTTAAAAGACATTTTGGTTCTTAATGTGTACACTCACTAAAATATCATTTAAGATACAAACAAAAAATTCTGTAAAGCATTTTATGCTTCTAATAATTATTACTATTTTTACATTAGTATTTTACAATATTCAGAAAGTAGCTTGATTTTACTGGTATAAAACATGTCCATTCATCATCAAATACTCAATTCAGATTTGATTTTCAGGTCACGTTTTCTACCACCAAATTCATTAAGATGATGATTATTATCATTTTATTATTACTTTTTTTTTTTTTTAAAGACTAGGTCCCAATCTAGTTGCCCAGGGTTATCTCGAAGCTGTGGTACTCAAGTGATCCCTAACCTCAACCTCCCTGGTAACTGGGGTTATGTGCTACCACTCCTGGCTTCATTAAGCTTTACTTTTAATTAAACCTTATTATAGTCTTAACTTCTCAAAAAAATTATAAAGAGTATTAGGGAACAACTATTTCCCAATTAAGGTATTCTGAATTAGAAAACACTATTACATACTATTATTGAATGCTTTTATTTTCTCACTTTGAAAAGAAAATAGTAATTTTTTTTTTACTCCACCCTTTGTTTGGGAATGTGGATGAAAGAACTTCAACTGAAATATCATTGTTAATAAAAATACAGTTAGTTTATATTTCATTAAGAAGTAAAAGAAGAGGAAAATAGGTTTAAAAAAAATTAGTAACCTCCCTCAAAAATGGTAAAGTCAGGGAACTACAACCATGGAGAGTAACAAGAAAGTACTCAAGATTTTTGAAACTAATTTTTTTAGCAAGCTGCAGTTACTATATCAATGCAAGTCTGTATAAAAGATGTTAATGATTTTGTTCATATGAAATTTTAAAAAGCTAAGAAAAAACTAGTATCCATAGTGATTAAAATAAGAGATCGGTTAGGGGGATGGTTCTTACTTGAAAGTGTCAGTAGGAATTTTGGGGGTAATGAAAATATCCTTTCTTCTGTTTGGGATGGTTAATAGAGAGAAATCCAAGATCTATGCATTTGACTGTATGTTGTTTAAACCTTACTAAGATACCATCCTGATACTGGAGTTCAAGGACCTGAAGCAAAATTGGAAAGCTGAGGCTCCACAGAATGTTTTTACTTGATTTTAAAATGAGTATTTTAGAATTCTATATACTATTAAAATCTAATATAAACACAAAAATTTAATTAATGAAATATCTTTCATATTATACATAAAGTACATTTTATGTACTTTTCTCTATTACCCACTCCCTTGGTTTCATTATTATATATAGAGAATGTATTACTAAAGATTTACCATATTGTTAGTCAAAACAATGAGAAATTAAGTCATAGTTCTGAATTTTCACTTCCAAGTCTTCTTTGTAAGACATCAGTAATGACATAAATAAGCACTACTACTATTTTTAACCACCTGAGAAGAAAATCAAACAAAAAAATTGGTAATTTATAACCCAAAATACTGGACATTGGCACAGCACTAAACTTAGCACTTCCAGAATGAACTGCAAGGATAGCATTAGAATTCAAATAACTCAAAATGTTGATTTCTCAAACTTATCCAACTTCCCATACCTCCCCCAAAGAAATTAACTTTGAAGAGTTTATTTGATTAAGCAAAATTTGAAAGCAAAAGGATTAAAAATTGAAAAAGGTGAGGCAGAAATTAGCATAGGTGGCACTACCTGAAAGCTCATCAGAAAGGGGAGTGAGAACAATATCAGGCAAGAAGGGTTTGGAAGTATGGATCAGAACAGGAGCACTTTTAGCACTGCGTATATAGGCCGATGGCAGAGCACATTCACCAATGGATCGGCTTCTCATGGCTTTAAAAAAGGAAAAGAAAGAAGTGGGGAAGGAAAAAAGAAGAGTGACTATAATGAAAGGCTCGTGTCACAGAAAAAGCAGCAACAGAGAAAACTAAAAGATATAAAGAAGGAAATTCAAAATTAAAACATTTCAGCACAGCAAATACTGGCAAGCTGTAAGAAATCAGAGAACACATATGACATTTTGAACAAAAAATTTTTGGTGTAAAGCAGGAAAATGCTACTTATTAGCAGTTACAATGATAAAGCATTAAAAACAGCAGATACTTTCATTAGCACTACGTTCTTAAAACCAAGGGTTGAAAAGTTCATTGAATGAAAAGAACTCAATATTATTAGTTCAAAGAAATTTTTGGTACCGTTTTTGGAAATTTCTCTAGGCAATCTGAGTCATTCTTCTCAATGAAGTTGAATTCCAAGAATAAATCATTCCTACTTTCCATATTCTTCCCTAATAAAGTGTCAAAGTCACTCATAGGTATTTTTAAGAAATTTTATGTAATTCATAATCTAAAGGATTGAATCTCATGGTTAGTATTTTTACCTGGTAGGAAAAGAATGCTTAAGCAAACCAGTATCTCTTATTTAATGTGTGAATAGTACAATTTTAAGAAGAAATATTTACAGAAAGTAGAATTTGCAATCAACATGAAAATTTAAGTTCGTGAGTAAATACAAATTTATGCTATCCAAATGTTAAGCACTATTAAGTAAAAACTGGATTCCACCTTTATAATTATACTTGCCATGATTTTTGGTAATTTCTCTACAGGAAACTTAGGTCAAATTTTAGTATGAACTACATATAATCAAGCTTATACTTCCCAAACATTTTTTTAATGAAATAAAGTTGCTTGTATTGTTACATATGAATAAAGGGACATAAAAGATATAATATCTAATGTAATAGTGCCATCACTCACACACACTCACACACACACACACACACACACTTAAAAATGTTACTATCAAAAACCATGGGTTTTCCTAGTTACTGGAAACACTTGGTTCCCTGATACCTAAATTCCTTAGCCTATTATACAAAGTCTTTTTAACCTGGCTGCAAATTACCACTGAAATTTCATCTCTTCCAACTCTTCTCTTCTACTGCTGTTTACAAAACCTCCATTTTTTTCCTGACAAACTTCTTAATACTCAAAATGCCATCTCATCTGTACAACTTTTCTGACCCCCTCAGACAATAAGCAAAACAGAAACGAGTAAAATAAATCCTGCTTTTGCAAAGCTTACTAACGATTTTTTAGTGGACTGTATGTTTTCTGTGTCAGTCTCCCAACATTCCAAATGCAGGAATTACATGCTTTTATTTTTATAATACTAGTGTTTGGCACCTATAAACTGAATAAATCTTTGCTGAATGAATATTCATATTTGGGCAGCCTAGAAAAAATATTTAAGAAACAAAGGTTTCAGTTGTGAACATACAGAGGAGCAAACTAAATAAAGTCATTAGCCAAATCTATGTCTGTATGTCAATCAATAACTGAAAAAAAAAAAAGATTTTTTAAAAATCTGAATAATGACAAAATAAAGAATTAAGAGCAGTTTCAGTAAATTTATGTGCAGCAACTCACATTAGGTTGAACAGTATTAAGATAATAACAACAAACTGCCTCCATTGTACGGCTTGCCATATACTATATTCAAGATGATTTTTATTTTAAAATTTAACCTGTATACAAAATGTTAGAATCTAGCATATATATTTTTCCTGCTCACTTTCTCCTCCTTGTAAAAGTAACTGACAATTTTATAATCCAATTTGAAGCAAAAGTTAAACTGATTTCAACATAATCACTCATTAAAATGTGAGAACAGGCAAATCTTGAAAGTATTACTTATTAACACACCAAAAAAGACCATGTACACTCATAATCACATGTAACTTTTAGAGATAAATTTCATTTAAAACTTAATGAAAACAAATATTTGATCCCACAGATAGATGTCTTTTTTTCCCTTGGGTTAGATAAGTCTTTGGAGACAATTCTGATACTTGTTCTCACCACCTACTTGAAAGAAGAGCTTGTGCATTTCCTTTGGAATTTTTCCATATTTGCAACGGCCTAAGTTTGCTGTGACCCTAAGTTTCAAAAAAATGTTCTTCTCCATTTGTTAATATGCTTTAGATCTGTATGCATATCTAAAATTTGTCATATAATTCACAGCTGTGCAACTTATGGAAAATTATTGCAATCAATTAGTTACGAAGATTTTCTGGGATTTACTAATCTACAAATCTTAGGTCAAAGAATCTCTATAGTCATTAACATTTTTTCTTTTTTTTTTTGAAACTAAGTCTTGTTATTTTGCCCATAGGACTGCAAGCTCATGTTGCCCAGTGTACCAAAGACTCAAGCAATCCCTAGCCTCAGCTTTCCAGGTAGCTGGGATTACAGGTGTGCGCACCATGCCCAGCTAATTTTTTGGAACTAGGTCTCACTACGTTGTCCCAGGCGGGATTTGAACTGCTATCCCCGGTCCCCGCCACATCTTCCCATGCTGCCGCTTACAGGCACGAGCCAAATGCCCAATTGCAGTATATATTACTATGCCACAAACGTCAGTGATCTTCTTAAGTATATAAGATGACTTAGCAGATAGCAGGGAAGTATGGAAAATATACCATCAAAAAGTAAAAATAAAAATTTAAACCTATAAACGCTATTCACACTCCTCTCACAAAAAAAAAAAAAAAAAAGATAAATAAAAAGGAAAAGTTCATGTATTCTATATAAATATATCTAGGATCATAAAATATACACACTATCAAAAACTGCAATCTTTATTCCAGGGTCCCCATATAACAATATGAAAACACTAGTATAAAAAAATGTATGCACTTGATAGCAGCATTAATCACAATAGCCAAAGCATGCAACCTGCCTAAATGCCCATCATCAGATAACTGGATAAGACACTATGGAATACAAACTCAATGGAATACAATTCAGCTATTTAAAAACTTAAGGTGATTATGCTAAGTAGACTACTCAAAGTGAATGACAATGACCAAATGGTTTCATTCACAAGCAACACAAACTTAATAAAATGGCAAAACAAAACAAAAGTAATTCTTTACCGTGAAAAATAGAATGGTTAGCAGAGGAGGTGGGGGGGGAAATGGGAGGGATGGTGCCTGGGTAACCGCACTTTGAGTTTTGGTGGCAGCTGAGTGAACATATGACAGTATGAAGCTGTAATCCCCAAATTGTACAATTGTGTAAAAGATTGGCTAACCAAAAAAAAAAAAAAAAAAAATTAAAAGGGAAAAAAATTAAAGTGTGTAAATGTGATGGATCATTAAAAGCACATAAACATTCAAAATAAGCAGAAGTTAATTCTGCCCTTTTTCATTTCCAAAATGTTTTACATATTTTTCTTTGTAAGAAATCACTTTATATATCAAGTTCTGCCCATTTGCAGAAACATCTTTAAAAATCCTATATTTAAGTCTAATACAATAATGTAAACTAAGAAAAAAATGAAAACAAAAGCAGTCATAGTTTTTCAAAAGTTGAATGCCATGTCCTTAGTAAAAAAAAAGCCACTTACACAGCTTCTCATGAATGCTACCCATGAATACCTTCTAGAATAAATCCTAAATGTAGTGCCATCTGCTGTAAGTATCTGCTGGCATAATAAAACTCTACATATGCTATCTAAACACTTAAATATTAAATTTAAATATTAACAAAAAATTTTCTCTAAGGTCAAATGCAGTAGTCAGGGGGACAAAGTGCACAAAAGAATTATAATCATTTTAAATATTTTTTAAATGAGAAAAATTGCTTTTATCATTCCAATTTTAGTGCTGCTGAAGCAAGCATGACAAATTGTTTTTATATTTAAGTGAAATTCTTAGCTGAAATTCTAGAGACAAATAAGTCTCTGAATATCATATAATTACTAACTGTAAATTTTTCCATAGACTACATAGTGTCCTCATGAATTGTAAGGACATCATGATGCTTAATGCCATTGAGATCACTAATAAAAACAAAGTTGCTTAAATTTGTCTTAAAAATTCATATACTATATCATCACTTTACGGGGTAGCTCAAAGTCATGGGAAAAACATAATAGTCTTCGTGAAAGAATTCAGACCTGCCATCAAAAGGAATACTGCATATAAAACTACTTTACAAGACCAGAGCTCTAACCCCTGAGCTATGGAGCCTCCCCTACTGTATATAAAACTACTTTAAATTATGGAAATAATATCTAGATCACATTGATATAAATCAATGTAAATTTGATCTCTGTAAATTTTTGCAGGTAAATCTACAGTTATTTCAAAGTTCTAAATTATCTTTATTCATAATGAATATGTATTTTTAAAGTTAGTATTTTAATTTTTAAAAAGCAGTTTTATGTTTATAAAAAAAATTGAGTGGTAAGTGCAAAGACTTTCAAAAACTACCTTCATCAGTCCTTTATTTCTTCAAATATTAACATCTTACATTATTGTGGTAATGTACTGACAGGCTAATACTATTAAACTATTACTAACTTTTGTAAAATGACAGATACATATACCATCACAGTATCATACATAACAGCTTCACAGTTCTAAAACCTTCTGTGTTCCAATTCTTCAAGCCCTCCTTCCTTGAAGAATTTACAATTTGTTAATCCATTCGCCCACTGACTGGCATGTTGGCTACTTCCAAGTTTTCAGTTATGAATAAAGCTCTATAGATATGGTGTTTGTGTGGACATATGTTTTCTCTTTTTATGGGCAAGAACCAAGGACAAGTGAATACTATGGTTAAGTATATGTTTAATTTTATAAAAAAACTACCAAACTGTTTTACAAAGTGGATGCCCCATTGTGTTTCCTACAAATAATACAAGTTACTGTTGTTCCTTACCTTTGTCAGTATTTGGTGTTACTCAGTGTTTTGGATGTTAGTCATCTAATCAGTATGCAATTGCATTTCATTGTTTTAAAGGCAATTTAATTCAAATCCTAAGATTCAACCAACAGATTTACTTACCTATATGCACAGAGCACAGAAGTACACATTTGTACATTGTCTACCACCATTTTTAAGAGCACAGAATTATATATCTGTGGTACCTAGTGAAATCTGATACAAGAAATTCAGTGTTTCTCAATATGCAATAATCTGCAATAGCAATATAGTCTGATTTCATTTCCAAGCACTCCCTTCCTTAAATCAAAATGGGTTCACTCTGACTTCCCTACTCTTGCTCCTCAAATATCCAAGGAGACTCTTGCCCCAGGGTCTTTACACTTTTCCTACTGATTTTCCTTTAGATAACTGCTATCATATATTTTGGCCTCCATGCTTTCCACCTCACCCTCCAAGACTTCTGTTCTTAGAACAGTTGATCAGGTAGGACTTCACTGACCTCCCTAACCTAAAAAGGTCCCATTTCCCCATCCTAATAACCTTTAGCTCCTTGTATTACTAAAGACTATAAATGTATTACCCTATATGAGTACATACATTTAAGAGTACATACCAACAGTTTTTTGCCGTACTATACTCCTCGCCTTCTCAGTTCCTGGGGAACCTGTGGTTGTTGCACTTCTCTGTCTCATTGGAGCTTGACCAGGTTGATCACGACTCCATCCTCTAGAAAATGACTTGTCAACGGAAACTTTCTGAAATTCATGCCCAACACCTAGAAATGCAGGTTTTCAGTATCAGTAGGTTGTCAGCTGGTTAAAAACCTCTTCAAGTTATGTGTGCTCAGTTGCCTCAGACCCTGAGATTGACTCATAATGACTCATAATTAATTATAAAGTAACAAGATAAAATGTTTACATACAAGGCACTTTTGAATTTTATTTTATGTAGAAATTTATGTTAATGAAAAATTTTAAAAACTTACCAAAAGCAAACTACTATGATATGAATTATCTGCCATTCATGATTTGCAAGAGAAATGAAACATTTGTACAAGCAAAAAAAGATAGTAATGAACTAACCAAAAGTCATCCTGTATAGTTAGCAAATCTCTCTCTGGCAATATGAGCAACTTAGGCAATAAACAGTCCAACAAAAAGGAGATCTGACACATATTTACTAAGCAGGATGATAGGTTAGTGTGAAATGTAACTGAGATGTAATTTCAAGCTAGCAATTACTAAGAATGAAAAATATTAACAAACCAAGGATTAAAAAAAACATGTATTAATATGATACAATCACTGTTACTGTCCCTTTCCCCCTTTTTAATATTAAATTTTTAATATTAAACACATAGTCCACATAAATTTTTAATATTAAACACATTTTAGGGAATGGTTTTCATATAAAATTAAAAGCTTTCAAAATAATTTTTCAATAATTCCTTTTAAACAGAATAACATGAAACCTGCATCTACATTTTAACAACCACCAAAAAAACCCCATACCTGATAGAATGGAAGAATATTTTATAAATTATCACTTAGGTTGGGCGGGCATGGTGGCGCATGCCTGTAGACGGCAGCCTAGGAAACTATGAAGGGGGCCAGGGATCCCAGTTCGAGTACCACTCGAGGCACATAGTGAAACCTAGAACCAAAAAAATAGCTGGGTGTGGTGGTGCGTGCCTGTAATCCCAGCTACCTGAGAAGCTGAGACTGGGGATTGCTTGAGTCTGTGGTACCGTGGGCAACATGAGCCTGCGGTTCCATGGGCAAAAATAGCGAGACCTAGCCTCAAAAAAAAAAAAAAATTAATTAAAAAAAATTATCACTTAGGTTAATTATTAAAAATAAGATATTTGAAGTTCTGAGTTATTTCGCTCTCACTAGTTATGAAAGAACACTATCTCTCATCAAAATTTTACTGAAATCAAGAAAAATTACAAGGTAGTAATATATTTTATTGCTAAAGATTTTGAACCTTTAGGGCAAATGAAGGCGAGAATAATTAAAAAAAACATATTTACCCATGACTGATTTTCCCAGACCTATTAAAACAAATTTATATAGACTAGATCTGTAAACAACTCTTACCTTTCCCTTTGTGCTTTTTTTGCTTCTGTTCACTCAGTTTGTCTAATGGCAAGTCACTGAGATCCAAACTATACAAATTTCTAGCCAAAACTTTAGTTAATGTCTCCATAGTTAGTGACCACTCAGTGGCTAACTCTTCCCAATAGGTCAGTGATGACAAAACTGAAAGTAAGTCATCCCAAAGTTCTCGGGAGATATAAACATTCAGATTTGCTTTGATCCAGGCAACTATAAGAGTCTATAATGACAAATAATCAGAAATAACAATGAAATTTGCTCACTTTCAGACACTCAGTTAAAAAACAATTACTAAAAACAATTTAAAATCATATAACATCCAGAACTTTTTCTTGGTAGATAATACTTATAAGAGTGATTCATTCAATCAGTTAGTAACTACTATGAAGTTCATTTCAACAAGTACCAATTCCCAACATTCTAGCAATTAAGACAATTCAACAAAGCTGAAATGATCCCAAAGCTTTATCTTTACTTCATTCTGTATTACATTTATGCTAAATGGAATAAATGCTGCTTAAAAAGAGAAACATCCCAACAGTGTCAAATATTGAAAATATTAAGTAGGTAATGGCTAATGAACTAAAAATCAAAATGACACTGTCATACCAGATAGAAATCATTACACAATCTGAATTATTCTTAAAAAAAAAAAATTCTATAGATGTACCTAAAGAAATGTGTATTTGAAAAATCATGTAAACTGAATAAAATTTCTTTTTAAAGAAATAAAAGGAATTAAAGGCATTCTATAATAAATCCAGTCATGAAATAAATACATTCAATGATGGTGAAAATAACTGAAATTTTATGATATCTGTCAAATACATACCCACCTCTGGAAGTGAAACCATAAAACAGTATTTTGAAAGTTTAACTTAAGTTTGCTAGGGAATTCACAAAAATATCTACATTAAACCTAATGATGAAAATGAACAGTTTGCAGTATAAAACAGATCAATGACCTCCCATTCTACCTTTAAACGTTCAAACCATGAAAAAGTTAATCCACATGCAATCTTAAATTCTTTTTTCCAACAGTCCCCACCATTGGGTTATGTCTAGTAATAGAGAAATTTTTTAAAGGATGTGAGAGCTAATGAAATCAAGAAGAGTTTAGATAATAAATGCAACTGGTTTCAAAGAATTATTCATCACCAGCATAAAAATTTTATGTAAACTACCATATCAAAATAAAATTTAATTTGAATGGTTATACTTATGGCCAAGAATTAAATAGCTTTTACCCTTGACATTAAAAACTACTTTCTCGGACCAGATGGTGGCGCATGCCTGTAAGCGGCAGCCTAAGAAGCTGTAGCTGGGACCAGGGATCACAGTTCAAGCCCTGCCGGTGGCACATAGGGAGACCTAGCTCCAAAAAAACATAGCTAAGTGTGGTGGCGCACGCCTGTAATCCCAGCTACCTGGGAAGCTGAGGATGGGGATTGTTTGAGTCTGTGGTACCTTGGGCAACATAAGCCTGCAGTTCCAAGGCAAAAATATAGAGACCTAGTCTCAAAACAAAACAAAACAAAATAAACCACTTTCTCCATGCATTTATATTTAATGTATCATCTTAAGAAATGTGGTTTATTTTCAAATTCTACAATATATTATATTCATAATATACCTTAAGTCAGTATTCTATCTTTTGATTAGAAAACATAATGTATTTTTTGAACTATCACTGATAGTTCAAATAAAGAAGTGAAGAGAACAAAATTCTATGGAACAGCATAAGAATCCTTAGGAATCATTATTTACTACTTTTTTACTACCACAAAACTCTAAAGAATTTTTTTTCCCCTAAGAATCCCAGAAACTTGGAAACTCATAAAGTAGTCAGGCCATCATTCATGAAACCCTCTGTCAGCTTTATGAATCATACATAAGCATGCCACACGAGATAGTGTCACCTGTTTTAATATTTTTCCCCCACAGATCTGATATTTTGTTCAACCTTACTGAGAATTTGTGAATATCTGTATGTATGGCAAATTATTTATATAAGTAACTTCTAATTTAGTTCTATAAAAGGTATTTAATTAAATTCATCATTAAGTAATCTTTAATTGAAATTTTATTTCCTCAGGTAATACAAATGAGACTCAAAGAAGTAAAAAAAAAAAAAAAGATTACACTTCTACTTATCTATCTATTTTACCTATCTATTTTATCTTATCTATCATCTATCTATTTTATTTTTATTGCCTGGAAAAGTGGTCCTGCAAGTCGACCTGCCAAAGTCATATTTTTTTTCCCCTGGAATTGCAGAAACGCCTGTGATGGCATCTTCAGTACAGACTCGGTGACTCTGAGCAATACAAGCAGCATCTGTTCCCTTAAAGTAAAAATGAAAGATTAATTAATGTTTCCTTCTTGTTTGTTAATAATTTACTTTCAGATTAAGATCTTATAAGAATGGTCTTTCCTTTCAATATCTCTAAATTCAAATATTTTGCAAATTTTTAGAATTCTTTAAATGTTAACAATTAAAATTCTATGTCTGCACCTGTCATTTTAGAGCCATTTTACAGTCATAATACCCTCTCATCAGATAAAAATTTATAAAAAGGCTGATCAATTGGAGGTGAGAATGTTGAGACTGCTCACACCCTTCCATTCTCTACAAATCAAGTAGAGATTATAGGAAGCTTTCTGAAGAACTCTCATCTAGCCACACAGTACAGTTACATCATATACCTGGGTTCATCTAATCCATGCTTCACAATATGGAGAACCACCACATAATGAGAATTGTACCATGTTCAATTTTGGAAAACGTTATCATTTTGAGATGACCAGATTAAAACGAGTCTTACATGTAATCAAAAATTAACAGTCTACCCCCTTTTTCTCTGGCCATTTTTTTTTGACCCTTCATTCTCTAAGGTAGTCAGTCAATCAGTCCTTAGACCCTCACTTTGCCTCTTTCTCCTAGATGCTTATTATCAAGATCATAAAACTGCCTTACTTACACTTGATAATTCAAAAAACTGGTTTAATCACATGTGAAAAAGAGGCTGACAAGAAAATTTCAATTGGGCATATAGGCAGACTAACAGCCCAACTTCCTATCAAGGCCTTATCTTTTGCTTATTTACAGGCCTATTCCAGGCATAACAATACATGGGATGGTTCATGTGAGAAATGTGGCACAGGGAGCAATAGATCCCAGATCTAGATGCCATGGCTTTTTAGGAAGTGAGGGCAGAATTAGATAGAAAAATATCACTCAATGAAAATATATTGAATATATTAACAATGAAATCATGCATTTATTCATAAAAAAAAAAAAAGATACCACACTTGTAATTTTAGGCCTCAACCTTACCTGTCTGTGTGAAATGAAAATCTATCTGAAATAAATCATACATACAACAATGATTTTCCAAATAAATCTTATTTGATTTATGGTCAAACTATAACTCACTCAAAGATAGATCTCTCAATGCAAAAATGATTTTAATCCACAGTCATGTAAATTTAATGTAAATGTTAGACTATGTCAAAGGAACTCATAAAAATTTAGAAAAAATTCTACAGTTGTGTTTCAAATAGGAAGTATCTTATTTAACCTGGTTCCAAACACTGATGAATGCATATATGTAAGGGAAAAATAGGAGAAGGAGCCAACTAAAGAATGATTTAATGTAGCACCATTACTGACTAATGACTGACTTGGGCTCTGAAGTCAGAGGATCTTAGTTCAAATCTTAGCTGTGTGAATAAGGACAGGTTACAGTAAGTATGATACTATGTGACCATGGTATAAAATAACTATGTAGGCTATATTTTCTATACTATACAAAAAGTATCTATTTTATCTCCCTATCTCTCTCCCTATCTCTCTCCCTCTCTCCCTCCCTCCCTCTCTCTCTCGCTCTCTCTCTCTCTCGCTATCTCTCTAATATACCTATGGGTCTCAATTCAGTGAGATGAACATGCATACATTTAGGGAGTATAACTATTTTGACAGAACTATAGCAGAGGCACAAATATAAAATGAAAAGGAGAGGGAAAATAGCTCATACAGATATATGGGGAGAGTAAGGCAAACTCTAAAGGACAGCTACGATGACAAAAGGGAAAGATGGCTGGACTCAAGTTCAGGACTAAAGTTTAGTTCTGGACTAAAGAAAGCCCAGCATATGCTGAGGAAAGAACAATCTGATAGAGAGCAGAATTCTACCCTACAGGGAGAAGTTTAGGTTTAAAAGAGGACTAGAAAGTAGGCAGGAAGTTGACTGCTAATGGTCTTGAAAGTCAGACTGAGGAATAAGGTTATTAAAACACTCAATCTGGGCCGGGTATGGTGGCGCATGCCTGTAAGCAGCAGTCTAGGAAGCCGTTGCCAGGGCCAGGGATCGCAGTTCAAGTCCCACAGGGAGCATGTATTGAGACCTAGTTCCAAAAAAATATAGCTGGGCGTGGTGGCGCATGCCTGTAATCCCAGCTACCTGGGAAGCTGAGTGAGGTTGGTGACTGCTTGAGTCCGTGGTACCCCAGGCAATGTGAGCCTGCGCTTCCACAGGCAAAACTAGCGAGACCTAGTCTCAAAACAAAACAAGGGCCGGGCACGGTGACTCGTGCCTGAAGCGGCTGGGGCTAGGGATAGCGGTTCTAGTCCCCCCTGGGGCCCGTAGCAAGACTTAGTTTCAAAAAAATAGCTGGGCGTGGTGGTGCACGCCTATAATCCCAGCTACCTGGGAAGCTGAGGCTGGGGATTGCTTGAGTTTGTGGCCCCCCGAGCAATGAGAGCCTGCGTTCAAAAAAACAAAATACAAAACAAAAACACTCAATCTTTTACTTCTCACTCATTCACACTTGCATGAATTCATTTATTCTAATGAGCATGCATTAATGTATTCCTGTATTAATGTATCCCTGGCTAGAAAGTAGGGAAGGCCATCATATGCTTACTTTAGAAAGATAATCCAATGGATCTTGTGGTAGTCTGACAAAAGATATTTGAGATAAAGTGATGACTAATGCTTCCATCCTGATTATTACACAAAATATTGTATGTACTTACTCATCAGCTAACAAGTCTCTAGATTTCTATTTACTTTTAATTATAAGATGTCTTGTTTACAGACACTGTGCCTCTAAAAATGACTCTCATAAACAGTTTAAAAAAAGATAAATGTTTTACCAAGTCTTTTTGTCCATTGATACTTGCACAACCATGAACCGATAAATGTTAAGAATACGTTTACACATATCTGTGTGCTCATCCAGAAGATTTCTTATTTCATTTGCAGGTTCAAGAAGAAATATGTTTGATGAATTTATAATAAACACCTAGGATAAAAGAAATCATTAGTTCTTAATTAGAGAATTCAATAGCATATTCTTAATGAAAGGAAAAAGAGATCTTTGATGTTGAATGAGTCAAAGGAAGAATATGTACATATGTGCATAGTATGAGCTATATTGTGTGGCTATAACCAACTTAAAGGCTTGAGACTGCAGGTTAGTTCTTATCGTATTTCCACCATCAGTTTGATGTGTGAAATTCAAACTAATTAAATCTCTTTTTATATTTATCTAAGCTAGGAGACACCTAAAGAAAAAAAACTGGGAGAGAAAACAACACTTTAGATAATGAGTTTTATTATAAACCCTAATGCTGCTATAAAATGAAAAATAGAAATAGTTCAGGATGAAAGATGATACCTAAATAAGGAAGAACTCTCATTTTTCAGAAAATATACAAATCCTCTTACCAATTTCCAGGTATGATATTGGGAAAGTTCTATGTGTAAAAGAATAAGTATAAGAATGTTAAATGTAGCAGCATTTGGAATATGGAGAAATTGGAATCAAGTAAAAACCATCAATAGGAAAATGAAGAACTAAAATGATCTCAAACTTCAATATCACAAGCAAAATTAACTAAGGTGAGATATCAACACCTAAAAAACTAAGGGCTAATGCAAAAAATAAGCTGTAGATATTACATGAGACAATTTATATACATTTTGAAACTGTCTAGAAAAATGTCATGTTATTGATAATATAAAGTAAAAACTGAAAAAACAAATTGCATGCATAATAGATAAATTCGGTGGTAAATTACATTAAAATTATAATTCACACTGAAATAGTGAATTATATGTTTGAAATATTCCATGATTATCTATTGTAATCCACCTGCAAAACTGCCTGGGTACCAGCTCGTATATTTTGTTCTGTGACTTCTTCAGAGGCATTACAAAGAACATCTTGGTAGGAGCCATTTTTTGTCCAAGTGGAATTTCGAACATGATCTACAATATTTGTCCCATTTTCCTGAAGGAAAATAACAGGTTTTAAATACTTCAGTAACATAGGATGTTGCAACAAGACAGTAAGCTGAGGAAATCACTGAGACTCACCGCTAAACTTTTCAAAACAGAAGATGCCTTATGTGATTATAAAAGAAAAGCAGGTTCACTATGAAAAAGTTCACGATGACAAAAATATAGTTAAAAAACCATCCTTAAAGACCAGGTAACAATTGTACTGTTTGGATACGGGCATTTTTCTATGAATTTAACATATAAACCTCCCCTCTGAATATTTACACACCCAAGAATGGGATTATTTTATAATTCTGTATGAGATGAATTCTGTTCTATCTAAAATGCCAGCTTCCAAATAACTTAAACAGAAATGGTTTCTATTTATCCTACTTAAAAATAGTTAAGTTCCCCATTATCCTGTTTTTTAACATTGATAATTCTAACTACTGAGACTACACTTTTCTGCTTGAGTTTTAGTTATCAAACTAAACCTGAATCCCCTCAGGAGAAAAGTCAAACAAATTTTACTCACTGCTGTTCTCATTTAAATTTCATTCTAGTTTTTTTCCTGCTTTTGGGTGATTCACAAATATCTTCAAATAGTTTTTTCTTTTTAATATTTTATCAAGACTAATAGTTGCAATCTGCAAGAAGTTTAGTCTAATACAAACTAGTCCTTCATTACCAGAAGCAGTACTGAAATGTTTTTCCTGAAAAGCCAACAAAATATGCTATAGTCCAATCTAAACCTTTTCTTAAGCTCTATTCTCCTATGTTCAAGTATCTTTGGAATAGTTCATCCTGAAATGACCCTCAGACACTTCAAACTCAAGATATTTAAAAATAAGTTTACTGATACCATGTCTTCCCCATTCTCACCAACCCCTATAACCACCTTGGAGATCACTACAAAATGAGTTCTTTTTTAATTCTTGTAATATGTAAATGGCAACTACCTTGCTTGCAAAAGAAACTTGGAAAAGAAAATAAACTTGGGACACCTCCCCTTTTCTTATTTCCCTCAGCTAATCAATAATCAAAACAAACTTATTTTTACCAACAAAGGAATTTATTTTCTCCCTGTACTCCCATTACAACTGCCACTGTCCTATAGCAGTACTTATTTTTCTTCTGAACTTTACTAGTCTCTCTCCTTCCAGACAGACCTCCAATCTATGTTCCTTCCAAAAGATTTAATTATAACATTCACCTATTCATAATCCTTGAAAAGGTCTCCAATATCTAGGAAAATCAAATTGTATTATCAGACGTACAACTTACTGAAGAGGTTGCCTCTCTCACATTTCCTACCCACTCTCTCCCACTAATAATCCTCTTAGCTAGAGTCAAATAAAAACATTTTCAAGGATTCTCACATCTTTGTGGATTTGTGGATGTTATTCAAATTGTGGTTCCTTCCTCATTTGTTTTACCTCCTCTTTATACCAACTCTGAAACTTCCCTGACTTCCTGAACCAGGGTTAGTTATTTCCTATTTCACATTTAGGGGTCACAGCAATCATACTGTTCTGTAATATTTATTCAGCATGTTTGTCTTCTTGCTAAACCTTAAGTTATGTTAATGTAGACATAATGCTATGTCTTTTCATGTCTATACCACTAACACTGGTAATGAGAACCACGATTTATTGGTCATTTTGAAATCTGTGGGAGTATTTTGATTTGACAAGAATTGAGACTACTACCTGGTTTTAACAGAATTATCCAGTATGTTAGTATTGTAAGGTACATGACAGTCTATGCACATACACAAACTATCTAATATTGCCCATATTTTACAAAAGTCTCAGACACTATTTGAATAAAAGAACCCATTTACATTTATCTAAAACTACTACTTAGCTTAATTTTAAAAAGTTAGCTTAAGCACATTTTAAATGATTTTATACTGAATTTATCATGCATATAAATCAATGAATGACTGATTATCTTTTGTTTTTAATTCATACCATTTAGTAACAATTGTTAGTATTTTGAAAAGTCTCATCTCTAATGACAGTACTGTTTGCAGTATCTGATTAATCAACAGAACACACTTATACAACACTCCTACATCATCCTACGTCAGCATTTTCTACCTCCCTTTGAGTATCTCTCTCTCCTTTCCACTGTTTGTTTTTTAATTATTGATATACAGACTGTATTACCCCTTACTTTAGTTAAGGATAGTAAATGACACAAGATGGGCTCAACATTCAACTATGTGCCTGACTGAAAAATTTTGGGTGAGCAAGGTATTCATTTTATAAGTTGAAGAAATTGGTTACTTTTATTAGCACACAAGTAGAACTGCAGTATCCTGATAAATTCCTTTTGTGAGACTAAATTAACCAATCTAAAGTGAATAAACATTTCAAAATACTTGTGTCTTGACTTAGTAAGATATATCACATGCCAACTTTTTGGTGAGAACCTGACCTATGTCAAGGGTTAAAAAACCAAAGGATAAGAATTCATTAAGATCTAAGGAATAAATGGAACCAGGGACTCAAATTTCATCTCTGTAATTTCCTCTATTATCTTTTCCCCACTGTGACTAGATTCCGATATTAATCTTATCACACACTAGATTATTTATCTAGTCAGAGGATGTTTGTTACTAGGAAAACTTACAAGAAAGATTTCAAAATATTCTGATTTATGCTGGTTCCCACTTCTTTACCAAGACAAAGGCAATTGCAGTTTGATAATTACCCTAAGAAGTATGGTTCTAAAACATCCATTTTGATGTAGCACTACAATTTTAAATAATATCCCTTTTATAAGAGCACTTAGTTTTTAACGTGATAACTTAATTTGCATACAAAACTTCAATATTAATTTTTCAGAGCTGTGATATCAAAGAGCACTTTGATAAGATACTGAGGTAACTTTCAGATGATTGATCTACATTGCAATAAATAGTGAAAGCTATCTTTAGCTTTCCATTTAGCACATGTATATATGTTTATATAATACTAAACTTTTGTGAAAATCTATTAAATTTATACTAAAAATAAATCTAATGTTACCTCTTCTCTTTTTTCTCCTTCTTCCATTGAAATAGCATGATCTGTGACATTTTCAATGCAAGGTAAGCCTGAAGAGATGATTTCTTCAGGCTCTTGCATGAACAAAGGTTTTTCCTCTTGCTGGATCCATTCTTGATATACTTTTACCACTTTTCTCATTGCTGCTGCTTCACAAATTGGTAATAAAAATGCCTAGTGAAATAAGAAAATGATACCTTTTTCTTTGCCACAAATGACTAATACATTTTTTTTAATCTTATTATGTGAGCTAAAAATTATTTATCCCAAAACTCAAAATTCATGGTCAGAGGAGGTCTTTTGTCTCCAAACAATTTGAAGATATACTGAAACAGAAATGCTTTCAGGAGAAATAATTTAAAGCACCAAGCCCAAAGATTTGTTTCAATTGTACCATCTGAAAATGAAAATATTCCTTGTTTCATGAATTGTATAACTATGTTCCAAAGCAAACTTCATGATAAATCCCTTTTATAACTAATATTTTATTTAATTACTTAAGTATCTTCTATTATTTTCCCCCACTCTTGGCCTAAAATAAATTTTAATAAAAACACATTAATTAGAAAAAATTAAACCCTACTCCAAGAAATAATAAAACCACATAAAGTGTAGTTTAGCTTTTCCAAGTGCCTAAAGAAAAAAGGTTAGTTTTCTTATTTCACTTTGCATATAATAAGGTTATAGAAATTGAATAATACAAAATATTTAAAAAGTATAAGGAATGTCGTACAGTCATTCTCAGGTAATTTCTGGGTTGCATTAAATTTAAAAAAGAGGTAAATTTTTTTCCTTATCATAAAAATACAATAATCAGAGCAAAGAAATTTTTACACATAAAAACAGTAAGAATTTTCAATCTGATTGCCCAAAGTCTTACCTTGTACATGTTTCTTACATTTTACTATACTATTTACAAGGAGAAATGAAATTATCTCTACCTTTTCTTTGTATAATCACTACCAATTAATTTCAACTCTAAAAATGACAAAACTTTACCTAAAACCTGCTAATTTCTACTCAGGAGTTATCAGTAGATGTATTTAACAATCACCATTGGTCAAATTATTTTATGCAAATAAAATTAGTTGAGAAAATCAATTTTCAAAAAAGGACGATAAAAGGTTGCATTATATCAACAAGGTATTTAAGTGACAACCATTTTCATTTGCTATTATTGATTTCCTAGCCAATTATATTACTTGTTACTTTTGTTCCTGTACAAACCCATTCCCAAATCTTCTCTTATATTCCAGCAGTTAAATAATCAAAAGCATGATTTTGGTCACCACACCCAATTACAGCAACAGTTCAACCATACTTAAAATGTTCACAATACAATGGAATACCACTCAGCTATCAAACAAGTTAAACTTTCACCATTCATGAAAATTAACATGGAGAGAACTGGAAGGGATTATGGTAAGCAAAATTAACCAGGAGAGAGACAAATTCAGATGTACTATTTTTATGTGGAATATAGAAAAACAACATAAAGGATCAGATAAAATCAAACTAAAAAAAGCAACCCTTAAAAGTTGACTCTGGAGGCAACCAGAGGATAAGTGTGAGAGTGAAGAGGAGGAGCAAGAACAAAGAGGGGTGAGAACACAAGGGAGTATTGTGTTAGTCAATGGGTATTGTGGTGGTGGTACACTATGGACACCAGAAGCAGGAGGGCAGGGATCCTACACTTACAAAATGCAAACAATGTAAAACAATGTCAACTCAATAAAAAACATTACTAAAACAAACAATAAGCTTGGCATGACTGAAGAGCATAAATAAAAAGACAGTGTGGCTGGAGTTCAGTAAAAAAACAAAGAATGGTAGGGGATAAGAGATACAGGGATTCCATCATGCAAGATTAACAGATTTCCATGAAGAACATGCATTTTATATGAAAATGTAATGGAAGTTTCTGATAGGATCAACAGTCTTTAGTAATTTCTGCTCAATTCTGCTACGAACCTAAAATTCCTATAAAAATGGTCACTGATTAAAAACTTAGTCTATAGAACTAAGATACTGAATATTCTGTAAATTGTCAGACTATACCACAAGTACCTTGATGAATTTACTAAAGACCACCAGGGTGTATATAAACTTCGACATTACAGGCTCAAAAATATTATTTTTACCAACACATTATGGATCCTGAGGAAAAACTGACACTAGCTATGGATTTAAAAAGGGTACATTAAAACCAGAGTCCACTAATACATTAACAACATGAGAAAAAAAACTTTTTAGAAATCAGAACATTCAAATCACATTCACCATGCCTTATCCCTCAATGAAGACATGTTTGGAACATCACTCATGATCAGATAGCAATTATTAATATGCAAGGAAAATTTTTATTACATGTACATAAACGTATCTACTCTCATATTCAACAGATATTCTCCCTGTGCTTAGAATACATAAAGGTATCTATAGTTTTATGGCTTTATCACCACAAAACTATAAGATAACCAGATAATTACACAGAAAAGCCAGAAAAAAAAGAGAAAAAGCAAATATTTAGTGGGATCTGGTACAATTTTCTAATAACCTGTTTCAATGGAATCTGATTTTCTGGTAAGTCAGGCTCTCTTCATCAATGAACAAATACTAACATGTGTTGGTGTCCAATAGTCTTTGAATATTTAGGTTGTAATTCTCCAGATCATGATGAACCTCTTCCTTAAGATGTTATCAAAAACAGTGAGCATTTAGTGTATTTTAGGAGTTTTCTCTTTCCTTAAAAGCAGTGATTCTTATTTTCATCTCCAAATATGTATTAACCAAATATGTATTAACACAAATAACATTCTATGAGAAAAAAAGTATTCTTCCAAAATAAGAGCAGCATCATTTTACATTTCTGCTTACTTTGGCACTCAATGTGATACAATTCCATTTGACAGATACCTTCAGAAAGTTTCACTGTACACTTGTGAAAGAATAAAAATGAAAAAAGGTAAATAAAATGCTGGTATTGCCATGAAAGTAATTTTGATTTCATGAATCCCCAGACTATACTCTGTAACTCACTATACCTAAAAGTGATTTTGAAAATTATATGTAGTCACACATTGATTACAACAAGGAACATTCCGAGAAGTGTGTTCTTAGGCAGCTTTGTTATTACACAAACATCAGGGTGTACTTCCACAAACCTAGATGGCATATCCTACTACAAAGAAAACAGACAAATTATTACCAAGTTATAAAAGTTCAACACACCTCTCTATAAAACTATAAGGTCAAGCTAACCAAAAATAATTTTTTTAACCTATGACATCTTTAATTTTCTTATTTTTAATTTTTTCCCAAAACTAATTTATTGGCATTTTTTATTAATTTACATAATTTATTTATATAAGTATTTCACATCTTTGTATTCCCTGGGGTTCACCCACTACCTCCCCTCCCAGACCACTCCTCCTCACCCCGCCCAAGCCCCAGTTGTGTACTTTAGTATTGGCATTTTGATAACCCCCACGGTAGACTTTTGTTTTTCCTATATCCCATATATTAGTGAAACCATTTGGTTTCTGTCTTTTCCTTTCTGACTAGTTTCTGCTAATATGATTTCTTCTAGGACTATCCATGTTATCTCTCAAATTCATCAAGTTTGTCATTTTTTATTGATGAGTAATATTCCATTGTGTATATATACCACATCATTTTCATCTATTCATCTGCTTTGGGACATTTGGGTTGTTTCCATGTTTGCAATTATAAATAGTGCTGCAATAAACATCTGAGTACAGGTGTCCCTTTGTATCAGCATTGAGTTCTCCTTTGGGTAGATTCCCAGAAGAGCAATTGCTGAGTCAAATAGTAGTTCCATTTTCATTAGTTTGAGGGTCTTCCACACAGCTTTCCATAGTGACTGAACCAGTTTACATTCCCACCAGCAGTATAGGAATGTTCCTTTCTCTCCACACCCATGCCAGCATTTGTTGTTGCATTTGTTGCTTCTTTGATGTGGGCCATTCTTACTGGTTAAGATGGTATCTCATTGTGGCTTTGATTTGCATTTCCCTGACTGAGCTTCTTGTTTTGTTTTTGCTAAATTACGTGAGTTCCTTGTGGATCTTAGCTATTAAACCCTTATCACTTTTGTCAGGGTGAAGATTTTCTCCCACTTGGTTGGGTTTCTTTTTGCTTTTTCCGTTGTCTCTTTTGCTATACAGAAGCTTCTTAGTTTGATGTAGTCCCAGCTGTCTATGTTTTCCTTCATATTTTTTGCCAGCTTCATATTTTTTGCCAGCTCTCGATGTGTCCAAAATGGATTTCTGAATTGTAATTCATGGAAGGTTTTGCCCAAGTTTTCCTCTATATATTTTATGGTTTCAGGTCTTACATCCAAGTCTTTTATCCACCAAAAATAATTATTAATTAATTTATTTTTAACTGAGGTAACACTGGGGTAACCCCATCATATATATTACCACTATAGTGCATCCACCACTAACTCATCCATCCTTCCTCATCACAGTCCATTACATCTTCCTTCTTTTCTCCCTGTTAATTTCCCTCCTCCACCTCCTCTCTCATTTCTGGCTCAGTTGTATAGTCAGCTATCAAGGGTTAATTTTTCAGCTTGTCTCTATATGTATATTTTACAGATAACTGACAATTCAGTGTTTCTCCTTATGACTTATATTGCTTAATATTATCCTTTCAAACTCCATTTATGTTGCCACAAATGGCATGAGTTTATCTTTTTGACAGCTGAGTAGTATTCCATTGTGTATCCATACCACAAAAACAAAATCTTAAGGATAAAGAAAAGCTCCACAATACAGTAAGTTTAATATACCATATTTCAGTGACCACTGAACTCAAAAGAAATTCATTCTTAAAAAAAAAAAAGAATACATTCTTTTCAAGGACACAGAATATTTATGAGAACTCCCCTCAGAATGGACCTTAAGCTATAATAAATTAAGTCATCAGTATTGTACAAAATAAAGTCTTTAAAATAGAATCACATCAGAAATTTATAATTGAGAAAACTAAAAAAAAAAATAAAATCTATTATGTCTGAAAGATACAAAATTTTAAATGCCTCTTATGTTGAAGAACATAAAAATCAGAAAATACTTCAGACTAGCAAAATTGCTATAAATCAAAATCTGCAGGATGCAATTAAATCGGTATTAATAACCTAAAATGTTTATCTGAGAAAAATGTGAGGATAAAAAACAGTTAAGGATAAAAAAGAAAGAAAAATCAAGAAAAATATAAAGATGAAAATAACAAGGAGCAAAAATTAAGAAAAGAAAAACATAAAATAGAACCAACAAAAAATAAATATGTAACATACATAAGGCCTAGTTCCCAAAAATTTTCTATGTAATTGGAAATGTGTACTTTGGAATTTCTAGCAATTTTAGGTAAAATTGCTTTTTCTATTTTTCTACTTTCCCCATATCCTTCTTTTAGTTTTTAGACCACAACTCCCTTCACTAAGCAACTCTAATTTTATGATACTGTAGAGGACAAAAAAGAGTCTAAAGGGATGGTAGAGGCTATAAAAACATCACTTGTTATATTCATAAGCCATTTTTTACTAATCAGAGTAAAGGGTAAAATAAAGATTGTCACAAAGCAAAAAATATTCAACAATTAGATGCAGCAAATTTAAAAAATTAAACATCAGTTTTAAAAAATACATACTCCAATGAAGAATAAATTTTAAATAGTTAAAAATTAGTATATTCAATATTAAACAAAAAGGTATATATTACAAATCTAAAATAATGAGAGGTATTTTACCTGACGAAATATCTCTGTTACAAAGTTTACGTTACTTCTTTTAGAAGAAAACACTCTGCGAACTATTTCAATATCTGTGAGATGTTCTTCATCAATACTACAGAGACTAGATGAGCTAGGTTCTCGCTCTGTGAGAGTGCTTGTATTAGAATGAGATTGTTCTGGTTCTGTAGTTCTATCTGTTTTATCAGCATTATCATTTCTGTTTTCATCTCTGGATACCAAACTAGCAGCTGCTCTCTAAAATAAAAACAAAGTAGAAAATAATCATTCAACTGGGTCTGTAAATATTGGCAGAATCCAAAGCATACAAGTAATTTATAGCACTGTTTAATATCCAGACATATAGCTTAACTTTGAATGTACTATAAATAACTCAACATCTAGATGATCATTTATCCAAAAACAATTAAATTTGGTTTTTAGCCAAATTTTAACTTGTAAAGCAAACAAGTTACTAATTAAAGCAAGGTCAAAAAATAATGCAGGTGGAGTTAGTTTAGACTGAGTTCATAACCACCATGATAAAGAAATTTAAATTTTCCTTTAAAGTTAAAACTGCAAAAAGCAAATGCAGAAAAAAAAAAGACTTGAGGAATATAATTAGTGAACAGAAAAATAGAAATTAAAGATTTAACAAAACTTGAACTCCATTAGGAAAGGATACATAAGTATCCTAAGAAGAGAGAGAAGGGACCCTCTTTATTCAAAGAAACAATAGAGGACAATTCCCCAAACTTAGGGAAGGAAATAATATAAAAAGTTCAGAAAGCCAGAAACAAAACAGAAAAACAAATTCTCCTTTAATCTCAATCACCCTACATGAAAATAAGGCTAATCTTATCAATCAAAAGACAGAGCGGCCAGCTGGTGAAAAAGAAAATCAATTATTTGTTGTTTCCAGGAAAAGTCCCTTAGTTCCAAAGATGAACACAGACTCAAAGTAAAGGACTGGAAGACAACCCTGTGATCAAATGTAACCCAAAGGAAGGCAAGGAAAACAACATTTACAATGGATAAAATAGATTTCTAGCTTAAAAAGTTAACAAGAGACAGAAACAAACAATACATAATGATTAAGGAGGGTCAATACACAAAGCAAAATATAACACTCATCAATACAGATCATCAAATGAAGGAACATCAAAACACAGAAGAAAACTTATCAAATCAGAATCCAGACATTGTCACCAACACAGTAATTGTAGGGGACTTCTAAACAGAAAAGACGAACAGCTTAACCAAGATGAAATGGACAGAATAACCAAACAAACAATAAAGAAAAGTAAAAAGATCTAAATGCTCATTTAAAAGTTGAAATGAGGAATTAGATCATATGGGCTTGATGGACAGTTATAGGACACTGCAACCATAAAAGCTAAATATACATTCTTCTCAGGAATGTGTGTATTAACACAAGTAATATTTCATGCTGGGTTACGAGCAAATACCAATAAGTTCATGAAGACTTATCAAGTATTTTCTCTGATCAATGGTATCAAGTTAAAAATCAGCCATAAAAAGCAAAAAAATCTCTAATATATAGATTAGACACATTCTGAACAGTTATATATGATAAAATCAGAACAGAAATTTAGAAATACCTGGAGATGAATGAAAATGAAGAACAACCTATAAAAACCTATAAGACAGGAAAAGCAATACCAAGAGGGAAAGTAAAAAATTCAGGTTCATATCAGTAAATAAAGAGCTCAAATCAACAACCTGACTACTCATTTCGAGATCCTAGATATTAGAAAAAAAGTTGAAAAAAAAAAAGTGAGAGGAGAAAATAACGACAATTAGAGCAAAAATAAATAAAATGATATAAAAAAGACACTCAACAGATGATTTTATTAGTGAGTTCGACCACACAATCACAGATGAATACTTATTCTACTCAAAATCTTCCAAAAAGTGGATGGGGAAAACTTCCATACTTTGTAAGACTAACAATACTGATATCAAAACCTGTCAAAAATGACACAAAAAAGAATTACACAAGAATTTCTCTGATGAACATAGATATAAAAACCCTCAACAATTTTAGTAGACCAAATCCAACAATACATCAGAAGGATTACACAACACGACCAAGGAAATTTATTTTAGAGACATGGGGTGGGTTAACATTTGAAAAATCAATCAACATAATTCTCTACATCAACAAAAGAAAAGACAAAAATCATATCACTGTTATCAACAGATCCAGAGAAAGCAATTAGTAAGATTCAACATCCATTTATGATGAAAACACTATCAAAAGGGTAGGAAAAACATCGCTCACCATGATAAAGGTCACACATGACAAACCCACAGCCAACACAATATAACCAATGGTGAAAAACTAAATACTTTCCCACCAAAATAATGTACAAAGCAAGGATATCCACTTTTACTACCACAAGCTAGAGCAAACAAGCAGTACTAGATGGTTTCACTCATATATAAACACAGAAAAACGTAACAAAAGGTCATTAAAATTAAACCAACAATAAACTCTTACTATCTCACTACAAACTGAGGCAACCAGGATAGGGAAGGAACCTCACGGGACATGGTGGAGGATTATTGGTGCACTAGTGGTAGAAAGGATGTGAAAATATTCATTTGTAGAGGTTTAAGCCTATAACCTCGAAAACAGATACAACAATGTAAACCTACTTTACCTCAATAAACAACGTGACAAAAAATGTTTCTCTATTTAATAACTCCTTGGAGAGAACTTGGATCAAAGTTTCCATGAAAACACACCACTCGTCTACTACAGATTAATAAATGACTAAAGAAAAGGTAAGTCAAATTTTCTGAATACAAGCACACTTTATACCTCTCCACATTATTTTTAAAAGATTTAAGAAGTCAGGCCGGGCACGGTGGCTCATGCCTGTAAGCTTCAGCCTATGAAGCGGCCGGGGCTAGGGATCGCGGTTTGAGTCCCGCCTGGGGCCGGTAGCGAGACCTAGTTCCAAAAAATAGCTGGGTGTGGTGGCACACGCCTGTAATCCCAGCTACCTGGGAAGTTGAGGCTGGGATTGCTTGAGTCTGTGGTACTCCGGGCAACAAAAGCCTGCGGTTCTACAGGCAAAAATAGCAAGACCTAGGCTCAAAAAAAAAAAAAAAAAAAAAGATTTAAGAAGTCATACAAAAAAAGACACATGTATATAATTTTTAAAAATAAGGAAATTAGAGAAAAAAGTAATAAAGAAAAAATCTACTACAATATACACAAGTTCAGGGGGAAATGCACATTGACAAAAAAGAGGGAAACTGTTAAATTAAAAATAACAAAACTTTATACATTAGTTCTTTCAGTGTATAGCTATGTAAGTTTCTATCACATTTCTAGACTTGGTGTCCTGACTGAAAAACG
Organism: Uropsilus gracilis; assembly: GCA_004024945.1. Lineage (NCBI taxonomy): Eukaryota > Metazoa > Chordata > Mammalia > Eulipotyphla > Talpidae > Uropsilus > Uropsilus gracilis. The sequence goes on from PVHY01000410.1 coordinate 102,154, forward strand.
GGAGAAAAAGATGATGACATGACTTTAAATTAAGTCATCTATTAATGCCTAGAAATGTTAAAAGAACCATGAAGTCCTACAACTATGACTGCAAACTGTTTACAATTTAAAGAATTTATTTGTACAATTCAGAGTATTTTTACTTGCACAATTTAGGATTTTTTTACTACTGTAAAAAGAAAATGAAAGACATTAATTTGAAGCAGAGATTATATATAACTGAAATTATCTTTATCATCCAAGTTGTATTTTCTAAGAGAATTATTAGTTTTGTAAATGCTAAAAATTGATTTGTAAAGTATATTTACACTAGGAAATATCACTATTATATGTTCTAAATGTATTCTATACCCAAGGCAACAAGAATCAGTGGACTAAATCTCTTAAAGTTATTTCTAACTTTTAACAGGCTTATCACATGTGTCAATTACCTGAATATTCTTTGGCAAGACTTCACCTTCCATTCCTGGAATATGAGGTCCTGTATGTGGCTTTGGATCAAGCCAGAAAGAAACCAGCCAGCGAATGACAATAACGCGAGCCTTAATGAAAGGCTCCTTTGTACAAAAGATTGCTTCATTGGTTTCAGCATCCTTTTTTACCATGACATAATGTGGCTTTGGTCTCATCTGTGGGATATCTACACAACAAAAAAAAGAAAAACAAAGTAAGACAGGATTCATGCTGGGATAAATCTGTATTTTTTAAATACTTGGGAAAACACTGGTTTTAAAAATCAATTTTATAACTTACTAGATATTAGGATGGAACTTAAAAGAGTGAACCATATTCCTGGCTGATAAAGGGAAACAAGTATTTTTGCAAAATATCATTAAAAGACTCAGCAAATCCCATATAGGTAAACAGAAGCTTCCAGATTCATTTAAAATTAACAAGTATATGCCTCAATTAACCTAAGACTGAGACATATTTTGAAGTTATACTAAATATGAGAATTTTCTCTTGATTTTTATAGCAAAAATATTTTCAAAGTAAATGTTACTACAAAATGGCTTGTTAATGTGATTAGTTAAGTCATTTCTACTGGCCCTAATAGTTTTGTCTGACTCTTTTTGTGGCAGTTTAAAATAGGAGTATTTTTTTGCAAAAAGGACATTTGCATATACAGACTGCCAATGCTTTCTACCAATGGTAGAGGTCTGCTTCTAATCAGCATTTGTTCATGAGTCTCTAGTTTCAAGTCTATAATTGATACCTTGGCATAGTCATTACACAGGCATAGTCATTAAATATTGGAAAGGACATGATCAAAATAAAAGACAATGTAATAAATTATTCATACTAAACTGAGTCCATGAGGAGTCTTAAAAAAAGAAAATTTATGAAATGATTTAAGAATCATACTAAACATTAGAATTAAATTTAATTTATAGTAACGAATATTTCCAGTGCATTAATGTTTATGATGGAGGAAATCCAGAGAATACACTTCTGAAAAATCTCTTCACTTTTGGGAGATTGCTTAAAATATCAAAAAGATACACCATACATATAAGACTCACCCCTGAAAGCACTACCATAGATCTGGGACACTCGAAAGGGGAGGGAGAGAAGGAGCGGGATGGGAGGAAGGTTTAAAAAGGAAGGGAGAGAAGCCAAGGAGGTGGTGGGGGGAGAGAGCATGGTAGAGTATGGTGAAGGACTGTGGGCACACTTTGGTGGTATGAAAATTATGGTTAGTACACCTGAGAGATTCTATACTGTGGAAAAATTGACTGCGGTATTTGAAAAAAAAGATGTAACATATAACCGAGAAATTTCACTCTATAAAAAAACACTAATTTGAAGGAATATGTGTATTCCTACTTTCATTGCAACACTATAATCAATAGCCAAGTTATGGAAATAACCTAAGTTCCCAGATACACACACAGGATGGAATACTACACTCAACTACAAACAGATGAACTTTTTGATATTTTCAACAATATGGATGGAACTGAAGAGGATTGATTATATTAAGTGAAATCAGTCAGAAGAAAAAAGAAATACTAGATATTTTCACTCATAACTGGATTATAAACAAAACAAAAAAATGGATCAAACTAAACCAAAACAAACCTTAGAAATATGACTGCTGCAGAACTGAGATTACTAGAGGAAGAGTGGAGGTGGAACAAAATGGGGTAGGGGGTCCAATGGGCTAGGGAAAGGGACTATGGGTACTTTGGTGATGGGTGTGGCTGACATCCATCTGAGGAAGTATGAACTTATTCACCCGAATAATATACAATGTTGCAAACTGATGCTACTGGAATTAAAAGAAAAAAGCTCTTCACTTTCAATGAAAATGTCCTATTAATACAAATTTACTTTCAGTATGAATCAAGGTATATTATCGCTAATATAAATAACAAATGTTATCAGCTTTATGTAGGTTAACAAATGCTCAGTTTACACTGGGAGATATTTACATTGAGGTACATCATGTGTAATATTTCAGAAAATTCTAAGGACTACCTACCAAGTACAGGATGATACAAACTGTTCTCCTTGCAGATATTGGGAAATATATAAGGCAAGTAATATTTCTTAAAATGTGAAAACAGAAATGAAAATCCTCTTTCTTGGTTTTCTTTGTTCTTCCATTCTAAACTTTTTACCTAATTAAAAAAAAAAAAAAAACCAAATAGAATTATTTTGGGAGACAACTATCAGCTATTACAAATCAATTATAAAAAGTTACTTGAATAACATACTATACTGTCACATATGTAGTGAATGTATAAAGGGCAAATCTTAAAAACTGGCCTGACACCATGCAAAGTGCATTATATATACTTCAAAATTTTCAGAAATTAAAATGTATCCTGGAAAACGCTAAAAGATGGTATTAGTAATGCAAAAATACTAGCAATTCCCTTCTCTTTGTCCCTTCTTGAATAATTCAGCCCCAAAGTCATTAAAAAAATAGGGCTCATGTAAGAGGAAGGGGGGCAAGTGAAAGCAGTGTCAAGTAATCAGGACAGGAATGCTATCCATGAAAGTTATTCATGAAGTGGTGTCACGAAGACACCAACCAGCCCAGTAGACTCAAAGCCTAAGATGGGAGAATGATTTCTAATAAGTTGTTTACTGGGAATAGAGGAGATAAGAGGCAAAGAAGTTACTGCTAATTGGTAAAGTGTTTTACTAGGATGTCTAAAATGTTCTTAAAGTATATTGTGGTGTACAATCCTATCAATATAATTGTAAAAGCTGAACTGCATACTTTAAGTGGATAAACTATACAGTGTATGTAGTTCATATACTATAAAACAAATTTTTTAAAGCACCAGTTGGCAACCACCAAAGTAATAATTCAGCTAAATATCTTCAATGGATACTAAAACATATGGGTAAAATTTTGATGAGGAAAGTAGTATTTACAAAGTACTTTCACAAAATATTTACTGGTTATAAAGAGACAATAAAGTAGAAAAAGTATAGTATTACACTGGAAAAACCAGTAGATAATACTTTAATCAGGTGACAAGACAGTCACCTGGTTAATCAGTTTAATATTGTTCAAATCATCATATACCAAAATTAGCACAAATAGATCACAGACCTTAATGTATTATCTAAAACATGAAATTTCTATAAAAAAAATAAAGTCTTCAAAAGACTGCTGTGAAAATACAAAGATAAGTCACTGGGAGAAAACTGCAAAACATACAACTGACTAAGGACTTCTACCTAGAATATATATTAAAAAATCTCTTACAATTCAACAAGATGAAAAATAACCCAATTAAAAAATGGTCAGCTAAGAAGATATATGGATGACAAACATATCAAAAGATATTCAATATACTTAGTTATTAGATAAAAGCAAATTAAAACCACAATAAGATACCACTATACAATGACTTTAGAATGACTAAAATTACAGACTGACCATGCCAACTACTGGTGAGTATATAAAGCAACTTTATTTAAGTCTCATACAATGTAGGTGGAATGTAAAGAGGTCCAACTATATAGAAAACAGTTTGACATTTTCTTAAAATATCAATATATATCCATTCTATAACCCAACCATTCCACAACTAGGGATTTACAAAGAAAACAAAGCTTGTGATCACACACAGACTTATTTATCAGTATTAAGCAGTTTTATTTGTGATAACCAAAAATATCTCAAAAAACCATCTACAAGTGATAGGATAACAAATCATGATATATCTGTACAATGAAAGGTATTCAGCAGTAAGAAAGACCAAACTATTGACATATAGATATGGATGGTTTCAAACATAATTATGATGGGAAAAACATTCAAAAAAAGTATGTGCCACATGATTTCATTTATATAAAAATGCAAACTAATGACAAAAATAAAAGTGTGCCTGGGAATAAGGTAGGGATTTAGGGATGAAAAGATTAGGGATATGGGGATTGAAAAGATTGAAGGGATCAAAGAACATTTAGCAATGATGGGTATATTTGTTCTCTACATAGTGGTGGTGGTTTTATGGGTACCCAGGTAATAAAATTCATGAAATTATGTACACCAAACATTGATGTTATTGCATGTCAATTAGATCTCAGTAACAGACCAGACCAATAACACTATTTTAAGTGTATATGGAGTCCTTTTTAAAAGAACTGGCAAAAGTAACAGTAACAAAACAAAGCGCAGTAGAACATTTATTATGTGCCCCGAACCTTTAAATTCTAAGCATGTTGTACTAATAACTTAAGCCTCAAACACCAAAGAAGAAAGATAATATTTTTATCTCTTAAGCACAGAAAGGGTTTATAATTCACCAAATGTTGCACTACCAGTAAGATACGGAATCTATATTCAAACCCTGCAATCTCTGTGTCCAAATTACCTTTAACCATTTGCTTCTGAGGTATAATGACTTTTGTAATCAGAACAGTTAGAAAGCATATGTATATGCTGAGTGTTTTTATCACTCAGGACATGTACACATCATATCTAGAAAAAGACAGCCCATCTTATATATGTACTAGAAATTTAAAAAGTAAAAGGTTTAAGTGTAAATTATAGTTCACCGTCTTTACCCCCATCTCCCCAGTTGCTACTTCTTGGCAGACTGATGCCTAAATCAAACAGTTATTAAAGTACCATTATAAATGATAAAATTGGAAAGAAAATTCAACTAGCTCACATAAGAACACAAAATATAGCCAGGCACGGTGGCTCGTGCTTGTAAGCTTCAGCCTATGAAGCAGCCGGGGCTAGGGATTGCGGTTCGAGTCCTGCCTGGAACTAGGAGACCTAGTTCCAAAAAAAAAATAGCTGGGCGTGGTGGTGCAAGTCTGTAATCCCAGCTACCTGGGAAGCTGAGGCTGGGGATTGCTTGAGTCTGTGGTACCCCGGGCAACGAGAGCCTGCGGTTCCACGGGCAAAAATAGCAAGACCTAGTCTCAAAAAAAAAAAAAAGAACACAAAATATTTACTTAAGAGTTTCTCCAGTTTCCTTTGTAAGAAGTTCCTAGTCCCTCTGATTTTTATTGCAGAAAGGGCACACTAACATGCATTTTCAAACTACTTTAGGAAAATAAACAAGTGTCTACGAAAGCAGAATGGTAGGAAAGACAATATGAATTACCCTCACAAGAGAACAAGGAGGTGACATCAAAGAAGATAACACATACCTGAATTACTATGTATTTTAAAAGTGCTTCCAAAAAGTAACTTGTAAGATCTTCTTGTCCTTTATCTCCTGATTGTGGGGGGACAAGAGGAGTGATTTCCTCAATAGTGACTTGTGCTAGCAAAAGACAAAGTTTAACGTAAATACAAAACAAATAATAATGTGACCCAAGTAAAATTTAACTATATAACATACATAAAATAAACACTACTAAAAATGTCCTAAAAACTGAATCTTGAAATAAACCTGAAGCCATCCTGATAGTCCATCACAACAACCTTAACTTTAATAATTTGGTGTTTCATGAACCACTGAAGAAATGTGATACAGAGGTGGATAGACAGATACCCAGTGAATAACATTTAACTTCAGAAAGAACTTGTCTTGATATTTTTAAATTCACATTAAAAGTAACTATTATTTTAAAAAAACCATAATATGCTGAGAAGCAATAATGAGCTTATTAATCAATTAATGGACATATTTATTCAAGGTTCTGATCACATCTAATCTGGAATTTAGCTCCTTTGTTCAAAAAAATAAAGTGCTATTTCCCTCTGAAAAAGTTAGCATTTTAGTCCCTTGATTACAAAGATCACCAGTAACAGAAAAACGTATTATTTTTACTTTTCAGAGATTCAAGGACATTCATTATAACAAATACAACAAGAAATCAAACCACAATCATCTGAATTCTCTTAAATATTTCCAAGCAGCACAACCTAAATAAGACCCTAAATCAGGTTTGTAAGCATATTTTGCATCAGTTATTATCATTCAAGTAAATTTACAGACATGGAATTTTTAGTCCTTTCTGCACAAAGTAAAAACACACCAGTACTTTAAAGTACATCTAATTTAATTCACGGATTAAAAAGGTGGTACACGAGTAACAGAAAGGTGAATGTCAAATACCCTAAATTAATCAGTGCCTCTGATGCCTTAACATCAGGAGCCTCTCTGGCTCTGAAAAGAATGTCCATCCCAGGGTTGATTGCTAGATATAATAATGACCAGTGTGAGAGTGAGCCTTTTGTATGCAGACCAATCAAACCAGAGCCCACATCCACCCTACGTCCCCTATTAGACTATTCCCCAGTCCTAATCACCTTAGTGCCAGAGACTAGATAACCAAGGACAAAACCTATGCCCCAGAGCCTGGGTTAAGTATTTAAATTAACCAATACCAAGTCTTACCACGCTCTGTATATTCCTGACTATAGAAACCACATGGGCTTTTGCCCATGATACACAGGTCTTCACTACCCTCCCTACCACTGACCCTGGCATTTCCCCATGTGGCATACTTTCTGGTATGGCACACCTCTTGGGAAGTGTAACATGAAAAACTTTTCAAACAGCATCCATCTCCTTATAAATTAGCCTCATATGAGGCTAATTTATATGACGTTTTATTATTATTATAATAAATTATTGTTCATAATTTATTATTATGAATAATAGGTGTGACCAGAATAATAAAATCTACATTTTAAAACATCCTCTTGGATTAACTATTTAATACCTATATAGACATTTAAAGAGAAACATTAACAAATTAGACAGAAAATTTAAAGTACTGATGGATATCATGAACCTTACTTTCTTGGATGTTGAGAGGAGGATTAATGAGATTATCTAAAGTTCGAGGTCCATACTCAGATTGTGGTGCTGAAAATCCAGGGATTAAACATGAAAACATCCAAAGTTGTTCTCTGCTACAATTATTCTGAAGAGCTTGCAACCATAGTAAGAAAAGACGAACACCTTCCCGCCTAATCTAAAATAAAACCAAATGGAAAACAGATATTTTTACTTATAATAAAAATACATCCATTTTTCTAGAGCTAAAATTCTCTGGTTGATCACAGAATGACAATATGCACAAGAAAGGAAGGAAAGGAAAGCAGAATGAAGAGGGAGGGAGAGGAGAAAAGAGGAGAATGGATTATCACATCCTAACAACCATGAAACCCTATATTGTGGAAATCTAAATTCGTGTATTTTGAACAAATAAAGAATGTGACTGACTTCTTAATAACTTAGTCATATTTTTAAATTTTTCATTCTATAATTTTCATTTGTTAAAAAAAAGAGAAAACCATTTCCTCCCATTGAATCCCATGCTTCTCATTACCACCAGTTTAATCCAAGCAGCAAGAAAAGAGGGCAATGACATTTCCTTTCTATAAGTTTAGTGAAAGGAGAAATGTTTATAGGCACTCTAAGTCGTTGCTCTTGTTCCTAAAAAGCAAATTACTCTCTGAAATTAACTCACATATTATTTATTTCTAAGCGCTAAGAAGGAATTTTGGCCTATGACTGTACCCAGAACAATGCACATAAAACAATATTAGACTCAAGGGATGAATTCCCCCCAAGGACAAGGATACGAAAAGATAAAGGAAAATTCAAACTCTGACAAGCAAAATACAGTTATTTACTAGCGTAACTCCATAAGTAGCTTTGGAAATTCTTCTATCACAACTCTGCTAAAGAGCCACTGTCAAAGCTATTCAATTTCTGCTACCCTAATGGTTTAGTCAGAACAAAAAAAAACAAAAAAAAAAAAACAGTAAGTCTTAATCCTTTGTACTGTTATACCCAGACCTTATCCTATACCTACAATATGAGACAGCAAGATACTTTTGGACTGGGTAGCTTTTATAACCGTATCACAATAAGATAATGAAAGGACAAAAAAACAGAGATACTGGGAGGAGAGCTTTCCGGGAAGATGGCATCAAAAGAAATTCCCTACTTTGTTCTGAGTAGAATAAACTGAGTCTAGGGGAGCTCTAAATTTTGTGGATCTGCAAAATGGACAAGTGCTACAATGACTCCTAATTCCAGGGATCAACACTGAGTGAGACAAAGAGATGCAGAAGAATGTCAACTCAAAGGAACAAAGGGTGAGTGAAGGGAGTGGTGGTGGACAAGGCAAACACCAGAGTTCATACTGGAGCTTAGGGAAGGCAAAGCTAACTGCTGTAAAACTAACCACAGAGACACATGAGTCTTGTGGGGAGCCAGACAGACAAGGTTAGCAGTGAGGAAAACAAAACTCAGAAAGGCACAGCTCAATCCACCCAGTTCTCCCAGAAACAAGTGGGTACAGGACGCAGAAGATAAAGAGATATACTGGAACACACCAGGGTTGCTTAGAGACCCAGCCCATAAACTGCAGACACATGGATCTGTATACTACTAGATTACAGTAATAGGCCTGGAGAGTAGCAATGGTGATTTGGACACCAGCCAAGATAAAGCACCCCCAGGAACAACAGACCCTGCCAGTACCATACTTCCACTAAATGATGACCCATCTACAAATTAGTTCTTTCTTTCATACAGTGCCATCTTCTAAAAAAGTGGAACAAGTGCATCCTTAATTTTTAAAAAGCAAATAATGGAGAAAAGACATGATTAAAAGAAATAGAAGAAACAAAGAAATGGAGAGATAGTGCCTGCTCATGGAATGGAAGGATAAACATTTTCAAAATGGAAATCTTACATAAAAGAATACAGAAAGCCAGGCATGGTGGTGCGTGCCTGTAAGCTTCAGCCTATGAGGCAGCTGGGGCTAGGGATTGCAGTTCAAGTCCCGCTCGGAACAACACAGCGAGATCTAGTCCCAAAAAATAGCTGGGCGTGGTGGTGCGTGCCTGTAATCCCTGCTACCTGGGAGGCTGAGGTTGGGGATTGCTTGAGTTCATGGTACCCTGGGCAACATGAGCCTGCAGTTCCCTGGGCAAAAATGGCAAGACCTAGTCTCAAAAAAAAAAAGAATATACAGATTCAAGACAATCTCTAAGTTTCAATGGCATTTTTTGTCAATGAAATTGAACAAGCATTACTGAAATTTGTATGGAGCCACAAAAGATACCAAATAACCAAAGCAATCCTAGCAAAAATAGAGAAAAAATGCAGCACCACACTCAGAGACTTGAAATTATACTATGAAGTTAAATTAATCAAAATACTATGGTACCAGACCAAAAACAGACACATAGACCAGTAAAATAAATTCGAGAGCCAAAAAGTAAACCACACTGATTCGGAAAATTAATCTAGCATGAAGTAGGCATGAATATACACTTAAATAAGGAAAACCTCTTCAATAAATGGTATAGGGAAAACTGGACAAGCATATGTCATAGGAATGAAACTAGTCGACCATCTTACACAAAACACAAAAACTCAAAACAGATAAAAGATTTGGAAGGTAGCTATGGTCACCATTATACACCAATGCCTCTGGATAAAAGATTCGGAGGTAATAAATGAAACCAGAAAATACAAAGAAAACATAAGCAAAACACTTAACAACACAGAATTTATAGATTTATTTTGTGCGTTCCTCTCCAAAGGTAAGGAAGAAAATAGTCTATAAACAACTAGGACTACATTAAACAAGAAAACTTCTACACAGTGAAAGAAACTGATACTAAAACAAAGAACACCCTACTGAATGGAAGAAATATCTGCACACCATACATCCAACAAGGGACAAATAGCCAAGATCTACAAAGTACTCAAACAGTTCAAGAAAAACAACCCAATCAAAAAACAGGCAGAAGGGCTAAACAGGTACTTTTCCAAAGAAGATACACAGATGACCATCAGGCACATGAAAAATGCTAATCATCACTTACAATCAGGGAACTAGACACCCAAATTGTAATGAGATACCATCTCCTATTTGTGAGAATAGCCAATATCGAAAAGACCAGAAACAAAAGCAACCCTCTTATACTGCTGGTGTTATACTTTTCCAAATCCTATGGAAAACAGTATGGAGGTTTCTCAAAAGGTTAAAAATGAATCTACCATATGATCCAGCAATTTCACTCCTTTCTATCTATACCTGAATAATACAATAATAATACAGTTCACTCCTTGGTATTTATAACACTGATTCAAAGGGTAACATATACTACTCATATACTACTATGTTCACCGGAGCATTATTCACAATAGTGATACTATGGAAACAATCTAAGTGCCCAAATACAGATGAATGGATCAGATATATCAGATATATATGTAAATATCTGTCTGTCTATCTAGTCTATTTAATCTATCTATAGATATCTATATATATAAACAGATATAGATAGATACTTCTCTCTCTCTCTCTCTCTCTCTCTCTCTCTATATATATATATATATATATATATATACAGTGCATGTATGGACTACTACTTTAACTATCAAAACTGATAAATCCTTGCCATTTGTGGCAAAATGGAGCTGGAAGAGATTAGGCAAAGCAAAATAAATCAGAAGAACTTTAAAGTAGCATTATAGAAGAATATTTACTAACATGATAGTAACTGAAAAGTTACTGGAAAAAATTATGAAATATTATGAAAACAATGATTCCATCTGGGGAAAGTATTGTAAAAAATATAAGTAAGCAAAATTCAGAAAAGTAAATGTTTCACTGCCTGCTGTTCATATATTGATGTGACGTCGCTAATGTTTATACATGAATATGTGTTATTTAAAATTTTTAAATATTACAAAATTTTTAGAACTATTTTACATTGAAACAAGTAAATATTCCTTGATATTAATTATCAGCACAGCTGTTGAGAGAAAAACAAAGATGAGAGAATTAACATGAGTTGTTTTACATGTTCTTATTCTATTTTGCTTAAATGTAGAGTCAACCTAACCTGAACTATCTCATTTTAGTAGATATTGAAGATAATTAGAATTTATATTGTCTACTGAAAAAGTCGGAGGAAAATGCCTTGCCTTTTTTCTGAATCTTTCAGCAATAAAACCCTAAAAATTAAGAAAAAAAAATCAGAAGAAAGACAAATGCAAGATGATCTCACTTGTATAATGAATATAAGGAAAGCAAACAAAGGGTCAGATAAAGCCAAATTCACAACAAACCCTAGAAAGCTGTCTATAGAAGTGAGGTTATCAGGCCAGAGAATGAGAGGGAAAGGTGAGAAAAAAGTGGAGAGGGCGCACAAAGAACTAAGATGGTGGAGGTGGACTATGGATGTTTTGGTATTATTTACCACAACACTAGTATTGTATACATGTAACAACACCTAACATGGGAGATGTTATACTTTCAAAACACAAATAACACTAACCAATGTATCTCAAAAAAAAAAAAAAAGAAAAGAAAAGAAAGGAAACAACCTTTTTATATAGCTTACTTACTTCTATGTGTAAAAACAGTTATGGCAAAGTAAGTTTAAAAAAAAGAATTTGTTGAATGTTTACATAACTTTGTGCTCTAGAGACCACACAGTATTTCTGTTGAATGAATCAAAGCAATGGCAAAAGGACAGTAATTTTTCAACAGTTTGGTCAACCCATCACATATTTTCAACCTTGTTGAGCATGCTGCTATATTTTAACTGATTCACTTAAGTTAACTGAAGACAAGTAAATATTCTTTAGGAAAAAGTTGATGCACTAAAGATGGGACAGGTTTTTCAAAGTCATTGAAAAGAAATATAATTATATTGTACCTTCAAGGAGTTTCCTGTGTGGAGTAGTTTCTTTAAAATTAAACCTGAAAAGAAAACATGATTTTAAATACTCATTTCTTTTTTATTGCTAAGTGTCAGAGTTCTCGGTCAGACTTAAAATACTTAAAAACAAGTCCTTAGCAACCTCCAAATTAATCTTGGTGACTGTGATATCCCTCTGGTCCTAATTCTGAAACCAGAAGGGCATATGAAAAGTCACCTCAACTGCAAATCAAATAAACCCTAAATCAAAAATTGCATTTAACTAAATAATCTTTTGCGTATTCTTATTTAGACAAGAAAGAGTATTTTCGTAATCACTAAAAGATATAAAAATCACTGCAGGAAACCATATGAACACCTATAAAGCTATCATTTTCTAACAAATAGCAACATACTATTTTTTTTTACAAACTATCCAGATACTAATTTTTTTCATCATCAAGTATTTCAAACTACAACAAAATATCTAAAATAACATTAACAAACATCTAGAAATCCATCATTCAGTTTAAAAAAAAACTTAATATGGTTCCAAGTCTCTTAAAATTTTTACAATTACATTTATTCACATTATGTTTTCTTTAACAGCATATAGATCATTAAAGCTCCCTGTGAACACAATGAAAATCACTTTCCTCCCAAAGGGCAACATTATGCAGAAAAAAATATTTTCCATTATTTTATAAATTAATAAGATATTTAATTGGAGCATAGCCTGGAATTTAATGAATAGTACAAAAGAAATTAAAAAATCCGAAACTTTACATGTGCTCTCATACAAAATAAGTCATTCTAGAAGCTGTTAATCATTTCAACTTCTGGTTCTGAAGTTTACTCATAACAATTTATGTAGCTCTAGAGTTAATTCCTTATATGTGCTGTAATATACTCCATTGTATGGTCCTTTTATTTTCTATTTATCTTTTTTATATTAAAGTACTTCGTTTGTTATCAGGTTTTTGCTACAATAAATGTTCCAGTTCATGAATTCTTGCATGCATGTAGATTTCCCCAGGACATAAAAATAGGAATGACATTACTTACTTTCATTTTCTACTAAAATTGGACAATTCTCTCCAAAATAGTTCAGAAACTTACCAGTACTAACAGCAGTATTGAGAGTGCTGTGGTACCCCCATTAACAACATGAAACAATGAAGATTGTCTAAAATCTTCCATTGGCTGAATATTAAATTATCTATTGTCTTCAAACAATCTGATGTTACATGTGATCATTCAAGCATCTATAAATTGCCTATCAGAATCTTTTCAATATGGTTATTTTACTTTAAATATGAGAGTCCCTTATATACTCTACTAAGTCTTTGTCAGTCCCATGAATTAAGAGACAGATTCTCAGTCTATTTTTACTGAATAAATGTACAAAATTTTCAAATTTCAAAGTAGTCAATTTATTGTTTTTTCTTTCTTATCTCTAATACTCTAAAGCAATTCTTCTTTATTTTGAGATTAAAATGATAAACCAGTTTCTTGAAAAAGTTTTAAAGCTATGCTTTTTACAATTAAGTTCTAAAAATGATAAACTTATTTCCTTTTTATAAATAATTTTATAAATTTCACATCTTTGTATTCCCTGGGGTTCTCCCACATTTATTTCTTTATGCGGAGAATTTTTTTTCTCAAATACATAAACAAATGTAGTAATGAGTCTCTCAGATTTATAATGAAATGAAATGCTATCTCAATCATATTTAAAGATACTTATCTATTTATCTACTTGTTCATCCCTACACCAACGATACTGTCTTAATGATTATAACCTTCAATAAATCTCTTTAGTGGGTATGAAAATTTCAAATAACACCATCCTTTTTCCTCCCATTTGTCAATTTTTCCAAGGCGCTTTGGCTTTGCTTTTCCATACAAATTTTCAGAGTAATTTTCAAGCTACAACAAAAAGTTCCTACAGAAATTCTAGATGAGAACTGTTATTGTTATACTCTCAAACCTATTAGCCATGAATATTGCATAAGATCTCACTTACTCAAGTCCTTTCTTATTTTCTAATAACCATATTATTGCCATACATTAACTTCATTTGGGGGGGAGATGTCATTTCTTTTATTTTAAACAGGTTAGAGAAAACAGGTTAGAGAAAACAGAGTAGACTGTGGGTAGAAATGGAATCCCTGTTCTTTGGGTTTAAAACTCTTTTCTAACACTTCATTCATAGATTAGATGGATCTGAAGTAACAAAATCTTCCTCACTCTTTTAGTCAGTAAGAGACTGATTCATCTGCCATAGGTACTGAAGCATAAATTAAAATGATGACTATAAATTTATGAGAACAAGCTGCTCTCTCCATTTGACCCCCTGTAAAAACTTGATTTTTGAATAAAAATTGCGTAATTCTAAAGAAAACAAAAGCAATCTTCATGAAATGCTATAGAATACTTTCCAGGGTTTCTAAGAGGCTAATGCTGTCTAGCCCCATTTTAAGACTTTTTCAGCATGTTGTTCGCTTTCCAAGTTGTCCTCTTTCTCCAGTAGTTCAAGACCTAAAAGTTCATCTTCCCACAGAAGGTTAGATTTTAACACCTTAAGTCTTTCATGTACTTGGTCCACATCTGAAGTTGTAAAATAACCTCCTAAGGCTCATGAAAACAAATCTCCATTTTTTAGTCAGCTGACTTTCCTGCTTCAAAACTTGAGAATGGAAAGGACTCCCCAGAGAGAGCTGGAGTCAGGATGAGCATTTTTATCATTATTATGTCAGAAAAAGTAGCATAATAGAAGAAATTTGAATTACAAACTAATATTAAAAATATATATATAGTTGACTAATCTTCCTGCTTTTGATGTTTTCCTGTAATTGTGTCAAATGAAGCAATGGGAACTCTGGGTGAAGAGTACACAGATCTCTCTGTACTATCTCATAACTTCCTAAGACAGTATTACATTAAAATAAAAAACATTTTAAACACCAGGCTGTCATTAAGTAAAAATTACTAAATTCCAAACTTGGATGAAACTAGAAAGACTCATATTAGCAGAAATAAGGCAAAAAGAAAAAGAGAAATACAGGATTGTCTCACTTATATGATGGATATAGGGAATAACAAACAAATAAGAAAAAATAAAAACAACCAATGGGATTGAACAATGGAGCAAGAGAGGAGGAGGAGGAAGGTAGGGGAGGTGAAGAGCATAAAAGATCAGGATGGTTAACAGGTGTTAGTGAAGTAGGAAAGCCCCAGGGTACACAATAATGCAATAATGTAATATAAATATAAATACACATATATATGCAAATTTTAAAACATTTAAATTAAATTTAAAAAAAAGAAACACAATCATCACAGAGATAGTTGACATTCTCTGTGGCTATCTCTTCTATCCTAGTCCCCATTATACATTCCCAGAAATAATAGTACACTGATGTTTGCCATGCCAGTGGTATTTGAAACTTTTAAATCACACATCAGTAAATAATAAAATAATATATTATTTTGCATGGTTATAATTGCATAATTATGGTATTGTAATATGTATACCTATCATGTAACTTGTTTTCTTCCCACAAAAAAATTTTTTTAATTATTTAAAAAAAAAAATCTCGAAAAAAATTACTAAATTCCATTTTGGTGGATCTTATGAAACAGCAGCACTAAAATGGGCGATAAACCTCCGTAACAACTACCAGGTCCAAACCCACAATGTATACTACCCCTTCTAAAATCAGCTTGACACACCAGACTAATGATGCTAGTAGTGGGTATGCACTGGTGACTGCACCTATTGTGGGAAATGGGGGTGGAGATCCAACACTTAAAAAAAAAAAAAAACACTAATAATGATGTAAATTAACAGAAGTATTTAAATTTAAAAAACAAAATCATTCTTAGTCAAAAAAAAGTCTGAAACAGACTTGAGTTGATAAAAGGAGCCCACTAAAAAAGGGAAGGAGCCAATTTCCTTTTTAAAAATTGAAGGAAATGAATAAATTTAATTTTTGAAGCTAAATAAGAAGGGAGTTTCAACCTGATACCTTTCACTCTTAGCATATATTCTGGAAATGGGTTTTTCTTAGAATTTTTCTATATACACAACCAATTTTATTACATATCCTACCAAATTTAAAATGCAAATCCTCATGTGACTCAGATTAAAGATAGCAAAACTTTCAAATTCTAGTTATAGCTATTATAGCCAGAAATTCTAAAATTTCAGTAAATTTACACCCTGTATCTTAGATTAACCTAATATTCTAAGTAATTACAAAATCCCATTTTGAAGCACACTAGAACAATCTCCAAGATATTATATTCTAGATCACAAATTTTCTTGAAATCTTCAACAAGATTAAACTCATGTAAATTTCTGACTACAAAATAATTTAGAAATCATAACAAAGAAATCTGTGGTAACATTAAATACTTCAAAATTAAAAAATAAATACTCTTCTATAAGCTTTCAGTTTAAGAATCTTAAAGGGATTCTTTAAAAGATATTTTCTACAAGATATTTTCAACTGATTTAAAATGAAAACAGAACATATTAAAATACATGGGATACGCTAAGGCAAAACTTGGAGGGAAATTTGCTGCCTTATATTCAATGCCAATATCAGGAAAAAGCTATCAAGTTAACATCCTAAGTTTCCAACTTTAGAAATAAGGAATACATGAAACCTAAAATTAGCAAAATATTTTTAAAAAACCCTTAAACTAAAATATAAGTCAATGAAATATAAAGCAAAAAAAAAAAAGTGACAATACCACATTTAAGTCTTCAAAATTATTAACCCTAATTACAAATTATTGCCTAGACTTTTATAAGGTAAGAGAGAAGACACAAATTAGCAAAATCAAAACATGAAAAAGGTAGATCATTACTGATCCTATAGAAATGAAAAGATTACAAAAGAAAAACTTGAACTTTATAGCACATATTAGACAGCTTAGAGGAGTTTTAGAAATCTGGGTGACAAAGGAAAATGGTCATTTGAATATCTTCTCCAGTTAAACACTTACTAGAATATTTTTTAAAATTTATTTATATATAAATTTCACATCTTTGTAATCCCATGGACTCGCCCCCTACAAACCTCCATAACCGACACTCCTCCCCCCCCCCTTTCCTCCCTGCCCCAAGTTGTGTGCTTCAGTTTGGTGGTTAGCTTGTTTTGAATTTTCCTCATGGTTCTTGTTTATTTTTTTCTTATATCCCATACACAAGTAAAACCATTTGGTTTCTGTTCTTTTTGACTTATTTCTGCTAATGATTTCTTCTAAGTACATCCATGTTATCATAAAATCATCAAATTTGTCATTTTTAATTGATGAGTTAATATTCTATTGTGTATATATACCACAGTTTTTCATCCAGTCCTCAGTTTTGAGGCATTTAGGTTGTTTCCAAGTCCTTGCAATTACAAATAGTGCTGCAGTAAACATCTGAGCACAGGTGTCCCTTTGTACCCACACTGAGGTCTCTTTTGGGTAGATTCCCAAGAGAGCAATTGCTGGGTCAAATGGTAGTTCCATTTTCATTTATTTGAGGGTCCTCCACACAGCTTTCCATAGTGGAAACCAGTTTACATTCCCACTAGCAATGTAAGATTATTCCTTTCTCTCCACACCCTCACCAGCACTTGTTGCCCATTCTTTGGATGTGGGACATTCTTACTGGTGTAAGGTGGTATCTCATTGTGGTTTTGATTTGCATTTCACTTATCACTAGTGAGGTTGAGCAATTTTTCATGTGTCTGTTGGCCATTTGTATTTCCTTTATGGAGAAGTGTCTTTTGTGTTCATCTCCCTATTTTTTGATTGGGCTTTTTGTTTTGCTTTTGTTTAGTAATAGATGGCTTTTATTATGTTGAGGTAAATTCCTTTAATCCTCAATTTTTCAAGGGCTTTAATCATGAATGGATGCTGGACTTTGTCAAATGCTTTCTCTGCATCTATTGATATGATCATGTGGTTTTTGTTTTTCTCTTTGTTGATGTGGTTTTTTACTATGTTAATTGATTTCCTGAAGTTGAACCATCCTTGTGCCCCTGGGATAAATCCCACTTGGTCAAGGTGAATAATGCCTTTTATGCTTCACTGGATTCGATTTGCCAGGAATTTGTTTAAAATTTTTGTATCCATGTTCTTTTTTGTTTTTTTCTCAAGACTAGGTCTCGCTATTTTTGCCCGTGGAACCACAGGCTCTCATTGCCCGGGGTACTACAGACTCAAGCAATCCCCAGCAATCCCCAGCCTCAGTTTTCCAGATAGCTGAGATTACAGGCGTGGACCACCACGCCCATCTATTTTTTTTTGCTACGTGCCCCAGGCGGCACTCGAACCGCGATCCCAAGCCCCGGCCACTTACAGGCACAAGCCACAGTGCCTGGCCTTTTTGTATCCATGTTCATTAGGGAAATTGATCTGTAGTTTTCTTTCTTGGTGCCATCCTTATTTGGTTTTGGTATTAATGTGATGTTTGCTTCATAGTATGTGTTTGGCAGTTTTCCTTCGTTCTCAATATTTTGGAAAAGTTTTAGTAGTACAGGTGTTACTTCATCTATTAATGTCTGGTAGAATGCATTTGTAAAGCCGTCAGATCCTAGGCTCTTGTTTTTAGGCAGAGTTTTGATACTGCTTCAATTGTGCTGCTTGTGATTGGTTTATTTAAGTTCTCTATATCTTCTTTGTTCAATTTTTGATAGCTGTATCTTTCTAGCAATCTGTCCATCTCATCCATATTTCCATATAGTAGTTCATTGTAATCTCTTATTATCCTTTGGATTTCTTTTGTATCTGTTGTAATTTTTCCTCTTTCATTTGTGATTGTTTAATTTTCTCTCTTCTTTCCTTTGTGAGCTTTGCAAGGGGCTTATCAATTTTATTTATTTTTTCAGAGAACCAGCTTTTGGTTTTGTTGATCTTCTGGATAGTCTTTTTGGTTTCTAGGTTATTTCTTCCTTTTATTTTTGTTATTTGTCTTCTGCTGGGTTTTGGGTTTTTGTTGATCTTTTTCTAATTTTTCGAGTTAGTAGATTAGGTTGTTTTTTTGGTTAGTTCTTGATTTTTGATATGGGCCTGTATTGCTATGAACCTTCCTCTTAGATATGCTTTTGCTGCATCCCAGACATTTTGGAATGTTGTGCCTTCTTTGTCATTTGTTTTGAAGTAAGTTTTAATTTCTTCTTTAATTTCTTCATTCAATTATACATTCTTCATTTAGTAGCATGTTGTTCAGTCTCCAAGTGTTTGATGTTCTTGCTTTCTTTTCATTGTTTCATCGTTTCATTTCTAGTTTGATACTTTTATGGTCTGAGAATAAAGTTGGTATTATTTCAATCTTTGTGTATTTATTCATGTTTGCCTTGTGGCCTAGTATGTGGTCAATTTTAGAGAATGATCCATGTGCATTTGAGAAGAAGGTGCATTCTTTTCCTTGTGGGTGTAGTGTCCTGTAGATATCTATTAGGTCCATTTTGTCTAGGTCTTCTTTTAAGGCTTTGTGTCCTTGTGTAGCTTTTGTTTTTTTGATCTGTCTTTTGTTGAGAGTGGGGTTATGAAGTCTCCTACTACATATGTGTTTTCATCAATATGTTTTCAGTTCTCTTATAGTAGCTGTCTTATGAATCATGTTCACCCTAATTTGGTGAATATATGTTGATAATTGTTATGTCTTTTTGGTTGGTTGATCCTTGAACCATTAGGTAGTGACCTTCTTTATCTTTTGTCACTTTTTATTTTGAAATCTGCTTTTATGCTATAAGAATGGCTACCCCTGCCTTTTTTTTTGGGGGGGAGGGGTTAATTTGCCTGTAAAATTGTTTTCCATCCTTTTACCTTCAATCCATGCTTATCTTTTGGGATCAGATGTGTTTCTTGGAGGCAGCAGTATGTTGGGTTGTCTTTTAATCCAGTCTGCAACTCTGTTTCTTCTGATTCATGAGTTTAGCCCATTGACATTAAGAGTAATTATTGATATTTGAGGGTCTAACATTGGGTTCCTGGTAGTCATTTGGGGTTCTTTTAGTTTCTTCCTTTTCTTCTTTTTTTTATCGTTCTTTTCATTCTTCTGTGGGTTTCGGTCTTAGGGCTTCTTAGAATATTATTAATCATGACAATCAGAAAGCCTGAATATCTTTAGCAGGTTTAAAGCCACACTTCTCAGGAGATAAACTTTTGAAGTTCAGAAATCTTAAAAAGTTGCTTTTATAGTCAATCTCTAAGAACATTTTAAGTTTATGAAATATAAAACAGCATTTCACTATTCTATTGAATACAGTACATCATCATGTGCTTATATTAGCAATCAAATGTCTTCTTTGGCATAACATCTATTCAAATATTTTGATTTTAAAAAATTCACTCATTATTAAGCTAAAGGAGTTTTATTTATTATGGGCACATGATTTTTATTATTGAACTTTATTTACAAAGGGTATTCTAAAGGGCTCTACTACTTAAACCTAAAAATATATTAGGAATATAGATCAAGAAAAACTTGCCATTTTTAAGCCCCTGCATAAATATCCCTCCTATATGAGCAGAATTCCGTGTTCCTGGATATAATGGGGGAGGGATTTACAATAAGTTTCAAATTCTCTGAGAATATTTACTTACTATAATTAAGAAACAGATGTCTAAATAGATCTATGACTCGCTTTAAGAGAAATTATGCTGAGAAACTGAATGTAATGCCTGTAACATTTTGTTTCAACAATGTAGACCAAGTGATTGTATATTCTCCATGAAAAGAAGGGTAAGGAGAATTGCTAGCAGTGAGCCCTGACATCTCTGATAATGAACTAAAACTGCAACTAAGCAGATTCCCTTTTTCAATCTAGGAGTGGGGGAGGGAGTGGGAAGGAGGATAGCTTTCAAAGAATATTTGAGAAGCCTGTGGCAACATGGTCGTTGTCTCCAGCAAGCATCATGGCTTAGTTCCTAAGGTCAGGAAGTATGTGACCTTCTGCTGACTTGGTCTCTGACAGTAATCCACAACCATTTTTTTGTTTTCTTCTTTTTGGCTTCATTTCACGAACTGGGAAATCCTGATTTGGCTCTTCAATGAACACGTTTAGCTCCACTTCCCTGCATTTTTTAAAGCAAAACCTAGAGATAATGACTTCCATTTTTGATTTACAAAGATGTTAATTTTAAAATTAAGTTTTTAATTTTTTGTTTTTAGAGTTTTACCATCACTGCTAATATATTCAGTGTTAAGAATAGGTGTGTTAAAGAAATTTGCTATGACTTCTTGATGGGAAAACCTCCTTTGATGTTATCTTATTTTCCCAGTGCATCTAGTCCTGCATTCCTTAGTTTGTTTTTATCAAAATAAGAACTATGAACTCTTTTAAAATAATTACAAACCCATAAATATACTATAGATATACTATATTTCAAAGATGAAATAGTTTTAAATTACTTACCAATACTATGAAATTGCCATCGCTGATGAATTCGTTCTGGAAGAAGTTGCAAAATTTTCTACAAATCAATATGGATAAAACAGAAAAAATGGTAAGTTGTGAATTCATTCTACACAATGTGGAAAATAAACAAAGAGCTCATAATAAGCATTTAAAAGTTAAAGTAAAAAGTATCATTACAAATACAAAAGTCTAATAGTATCATTACTATTGTAGCACTGGCATATTGCTCAATACTTGAAAATTCCAAAACACAGCAGGTAATATTAATAAAGATGAGGAACAGGAAATGAATGAAATTCACCTTTTATAATGATGTGGAAAGTACATTTCTTAATAATGACCAAATCTAGTATATTTCAAAATGTGCATTAGTATCCCAGAATGTTTGTTTTGTGCATATTATTGATACATACTGAAATATTGCAGGTATTAATGTAAGTGACATTTTCCTAGAGTAGTTCTTCCTCCTGTTTTCATAAACCAAGGGGCAGTATTTTTTGGTGGGAGGGAATACTTTTCATTCACAAAAATTTCATCAGTATTTGTACTGTACTAGTTAATTCATGTGAACCCACTGGTACTTACATGTTATGACAGTTACAGCTATGAGAGCAAAATTTTAAAATTTAGAGCTCAATAGTTACAACTAACAAAAACAGGCTTCCATTAATTGGCAATACACATTTTTTACATTATTTCCCAAAAATTGTCTTTAATTTCCTTTATAAATGGCACCTGTTTGGATCTCTAGATGAACAAGTGCCTTGTAAATGTAGCCACATATATATGAACAATATATGTCAGTAGTCACCTGCCTACTGAATGACATCTGTGTCTGCGGTCATTCCTACTCTCACGTCTATTATTGCTGAGTGTTCATAAAAAACCAAACACTGTATCTTACATAACCAAATTGCATTAATAAACTCTTTTGGGATGGTTTTAGGATTAATCTCAGGCAATAACTGAGGGTCTGTGCTTAGGTCAGAAAGTGGGAGAGCAGAGATTCTAATGTCAATATGCCTGTTTGCAAAACTTGTTTTATATTATTCTTTCAGAAAAAGGTATGCATGTTTCATACTTCTCTCTTTGCTTTACTATGATCTACTTCGGTGTACACCACACAAAAGGATAATGAAGAAAGTAGTTCTTCACAGATAATAGTACCTATGAGATTACACTGTTTTTTATCTATGCCCTTTTCATAGCTCCCCATTAGCTAGTCAACAGTTGTTTAATTTTATTTTGTTGTGTAATGAGAAAATTATAAAGTCAAAAGCAAGTTTGTGAAATACTCAAAAGTATCCCTAAATTATGGCTATTATATTTAGACATAACCCTTACAAAGTGGGGGAAAGTCTATATTTTCATGCAGTTAATATACAGGTGAAAGAAATTCTATGAATTTTTAACTGCATGGAAAATAAATTCTTACCACCTGATTAACAAGACACTATGATGTTTTTTATTCTATAAAGAGAAACTCATTGTCTTTTTCTGCCATCATTACTCTAATGGTAGAGATCAGACATTATCCCTCATTACATGTAGAAAAATGTTAGCAATCAGATTAAATATTTTTTCAAGAAAGTGAACATCCTGCATTTAACATCACATAACTACATAAAATATAATTAATCATTAAACACAAATGTACTTCTGTGCAAAGAATAAATGATCAGTATATATTATATGGGGAAATAATCATCTTTTAATAGAAAGAATACCCAAATAGAGTTTCTATTAACCAATCATCTTAGTTTTCTGAGTATAGGGCAAGCCATGAGTAAATACAAGAACACTTTCCAAGAATTATCTTGCTTTCTGTGTGGGTACCTTTATTCTTTCTCAAATATTAATATTCCCACTATAAACAGTTCACGAAAACACAGGGAAAGTAAAGATGGGCAAATTCCTCAGGGTTAATGATCAGTGAAAATTAACTGCAGAATTACACCAGTAACTTTCACTTGGAAATTCTAAAAAAAAAAATCTTTTTTAAGCTGTGACTAAATTGACAGATAAATCAATAGCGAAAAGGGCTTTCAACCAGACTATTCAAATTCTTCTCAACTGTATATAAAACTCAAAAAGGCACTGAGTCACCTTTAATTAACAGCATACAAAACAGCTCAATAGTTAGATACAGATGTCCAATTCTTTGCTAATGCTTTCAAGACACAAAAATCTAATCCCGATTTCCCCCCCAAGATCTCTAAATTCCGGTAAGATCAGAATATTCTTTATCACTACTTGGTTTGAAAAACAGAATGAAGAGCAAGGCGTTCTTTCAAAAGTGAACATATAGGAGTGGTTGGTAAAGAGGGACCCTCGTTTTTATCACTGCACCAAAAATAAACAAATTTTAGCAGATTAGACACTCGAAACTATTTTACACATGTATGCAATGAAAAGCAGTTAAAGAAAGAAAGTATAAATTCTTTAGGTATCTAACAATTCACCTTATCCTCCTAGATAAGAATGTTTGCAAATTAAAAAAAAAAAAACAACTCTTCATTTTTGTAAATTCCCCAAACATTAAAATTTTCATTATATGCAAAATTAATATTATCATACCAATAAGGTGTCAAATGCATAAATATATTCTACTTGTACTTAAAAATAATACACTGCTTTGCAAAAACACAAAATAAAGTTGGGCATACTTTTAAGTTTAAGAATGTGATTCTTTAACTTTTAGGTTAAAGAATGTGATTCTTTAATTTCCAGGTTAAAGAATGCTTAGAAAAGATGAATATTCCCAGTATTTTCTTATATGTTTTAGAATTTCAATATACATCTTTAATGTTCCAAGAATTTTTTTCGGAGGAAGAGTTAGATAGGCAGATACTTACCTCAAAAATAAAAAGTATAGCATCCAATTCTTCCCTTTGAGACTTGTGACCTAAAACATTTCATAGGAAAATATTTTTAACATATTTTATATCTCTCTGTCCTCATTATTAATCACTTGAAATAATTTAAACACTTAAGTTTCTTAGTAATTCTCTAGTAAAATGTCTAAAACATATTCTCTTCATTAATGTGGACCTCTCTTTAAAACAATTAAATTCAAAGCCTACATAACCATATCTAAGATCAAATTATCATAATACATTGTGAGGAACTTTAAGTGAAACTGGGCTGTATACCAGTAAATGAAAATGATTACTAAAAACCTGAGAAATGCTCTTTGGGCTAAGCAAACAAGGTTATGGAACAGGTAAACCAGACAAAGGAGCAATCTTACAAGGCTTCCTAAGCAGTAAGGGTAGTACTGCTAGCCCATAACGCTGACAAGGAGTAATAATAGAGTACTAAACTCCCCATATGTATAGCTCTGTTTTTAAATTAACAACTAAAACAACTTAAAAAAACAAACATAAGCCAGGATCAATTAACATCTTACCTTTCTGTTTAAGATTAGCTTCTATAGTCACAAAATTCTCAAAGAACACGTAGTATATATGTGAAAAATGTTGGTCAAAAAACTGTTTAAGCTCAACAGACTCAGCATTCTCTGAAAAAGAAATAAAAATAGTTTTTAGTGATTACATATATGCTAAATAGCATTCAGTAAATACTCATAGTGAAAACGTTCCTTTAAAAAAAAAAAATCAAAGAATTGTTCCTAGTATTCCATCTGAGTATATAATGGCAATTTTTATTTACAATAAAAAACTACCCTCAATGCTCAGAGAGGTAATGGTGGGGGAAGAAAGTTCTAACACAGGACAAATTACTCAGAAACACTAAGTACAGAAAGAATTTTAGACATAAAGTGGTGGGCTGCATGGGAAGGGCACTGCAGGCAAAAACAAAATCATGGAGTAAGCATGAAAGGATGCAGAAGAATAACTATTTTAGAGTTCAGAGCATTTTAACAAAATTTAAAAAGCAGGTTCAACATATGTAACAGAACATCTTGAACGAACACTAAAGAGAATGGATTTAGCATTTAAAATAAGGCATCTATGTAAGTAGATATGTACTTAGAGATTTTGTTTATTGATATTCAAATGAATGAAATATGTTAAAGAAAAATGAGAAAAAGAAAAACTATTCTGCCTACTCTTCACATTTATAAAAAGCAGCTACTTCTTTTATAATAAAACTTTTAAGCATGCAATTGAAAAAAGTAAAAAAAATTTAGCCTAGGAGATGAAGAATTATGGTTAATAAAACTAAGTTAAAGGTAAATACCAATTAATTCCTTCTGTGTTCTAAGACACAATGGAAGATTTAAGAATAAAGTTAAAAAGTAACAACAGATATCAGTGAAATTTCCATGTGCTATATTTAACCTATGAATACTCAGAATAATTTTAGTGACATCTCCTCTGTGTATATTTCCAAATTGTGTGTCTTTTTCTTTACCTTCCTAAGAGAAGAGATGGATGCCCTCTCCCTTGAAAAAGGCATCAAGGAAATAAGGACACCAGAGCTGGCAACAAGCAGGTTTATTAGTACTGTTACTGACTCAGCAGATTCATATCCAAAGGCTGAGTGGCCCAAGGAAGTTAAGGGTTTAGATACGCCTTACAAGCTCTAGTGTTCCGAGTGGGCTATCATTGATGGTAGTACAAGGCCTGGCATGACAAAGACAGAATGATGACGATTCAAGGAGAAACTGGGCTGTATACCAGTAAATTGAGTCAGTAAGTCATGGGTTTTTTTTTCTAAACATTGTTTATCTAGACTCCTAGGTTGTATTTCTTAGGTTACTGGGCTTCAGCATACTTTACATTATCATGCTTTTACATGATGCTCATACTTCACCATCTCCTCTATAATTCATTAAATTCTCTACATTTCTCTCTTAAAATAACAATGCTTCAAATGTCTGCTTGTCTTTTTCTCTAGAGTTGTAGTTACTTCCAAACAGAAACTGTGTCTATCTCAGTATACCTAGTATAACTGTCTAGATCAGTAACCTAGTAGATAGTGCTAGGTACATATGTACTCAAAATTTTCTTTATTACTGATAAGCTATTTTTATTTTATTTTGTAGTTTGAAAACTTTATCTTAGAATAGACTGCATAATCCACTGACAAGTAAAATAACATTGTTTTCTCATGATTGGAATTAGAACATCCAGATTTCACTCCTACCTGTAACATTACTTGGACGAATTTTTCACAGAAATAGGAAAAAAATATAATAGCTAGACATACGCAAAGTGTTTTTGCAGAAATTAATTCATGTAGTTCTCATAGCAAAACCATGAAATAAGTACATTAGAGCCCATTTTATAGATGAGGAAACCTAGGCACAAAGCATTTAAGAAAATTAGTAAGAAGCACTGACCCTCCAGGTTGCCACACCTGGAGGGGAGGCCTCAGGTAGGTTGCTTTTCCTCTCGTCTAGAGGGTACAGTGGGATGCAGGCCAGCTGTTACCCCCTTCTGGGGGTAGCCAGGTCACCCTGGCTGCCTTTGCGAGGTCTGGGGCTCTGCCCCTTCTGCCCTGGATTCGAGTAGGAGGGGCTACACCACCTCCAGGTTGCTGCGCCTGGAGGGGAGGCCTCCAGTAGCCCTACCAAGCCTAAAGAGCCCGGCAGGGGGAGTCAGGTGGGGTTTCAGCCCCATCCATCAGCGAATGGTTGTTGCACGGGGCAGCCATCTGCAGCCTGAATCGTCTAAGGCATGTTGCCCCCAATCCCCAGCTGAAGGGAGACTTAAACACCACAGGCATGGCTACCTGGGGCCCGCCCCCACACAGGGAGGTACTGACACACAGGCAGGGGAATGCCCCTTCCATTTCACTCTCACTCCAGCCAGTCTTCAGGAGGAGGAAGAACATACATAACACAAACCCCATCATACAATGGCTGAGGGACCAGGTAAAAATTCAGCCCACAGCCTGAGTTGGACACAGCAGATGGACAACCTAAAGAGCCAGTGCATGTGAGACAGGAGAAATAACTATGGAAACAATGTCACAAAGCACACCTATGCACTCAACGGGTCTGGAAAACCCAAGGCCTCATCTCAGAGGTGCCCCCTAGAAGAGCAAGGCACCCCTCCCCACACCATGGGGGAAGAAAAAAGGCCAAAGACTGGGGGCATTGGTCCCACAGCAAAGCTGCAAACTGAGGCAGAGGAGAGGATCTACAATGGCCTATTACAAATGCCTGCATCCACAGAGAAACTTCTTCACTGACAATGACAGGGGGTGAGACCCCCCTAAATCTGATGCCAGAACCATAAGGTAAAGCAGCAGAACAACAGAGATGGGATTGGAGAGGACAACCTCCAACGAGAAAGCATGGAAAGATCACAAATACAGACTAGCTGCCCAACGCAAACTTAAGACTACCAGCAAGGCTCACCTGGTTTCAAGAACACAGTCCCTCACCTAACAAAAAAACACTACCACCAAAAAGAAAAGAGACTAATGGACTTAACACAGACTAGCAAACAACAAAGAGTGGGGTGTGAGAGAATGGAGGGGGAACCTGTGGGAGGGAGGTGGGGGAGAAATCCCACAAACCATTTCCTGTGGCTATGATTTAAAGAACAAATATTAATGGGGGAGGGGGAGAAGCAAAAAAAAAAAAAAAGCACTGAGGGTTTGAGGGTTTTAAACACTATACAGCCTGGAACTAGTGGCCATGCGTTTACTCTTCGTTATTCAACTCCCAATACATCTACAAGAAAAACGAGGGTTTGAGAGAGGGGGAGTGAGACTAGTCAGTTTATCTGTTATGTGACTATAAGAATAGTAGTAGTCACCAAATACTAATTAAACATATTTTGTAAACTATCAAAGAAAAAACAAATGAACCTGAGATAAACAGGAAAACATTTCATTTTCTGAAGAGTAGTTTGAAGTAACAAAGAATTCTGAAATTAAAATGAAAGAGGCTGTCACAGTTACCTCTAACTGTGACATTAATTTCCTGAAATTAATGTTTCAAACATAACCAATATCCCAGGGGAAGGAAGAAAAATGAGAACAATAACAAAGCAAAACAAAAGCAAACATGAATCAACTCAGGATTTTATGACATAATTTAGGAGCTAAGATACAATTTCCTTCCCACACAGAATGTTAACAAAGCCTGGAAACTACATACGTGCTAAAAAATACTGGGTTGAAATTAAGAAATTTGTTTTTAACTATTTGTAATAAACTATTTAGCAAATAAAGATTTTATGAAATAGTTTTAATCAAGAATCCACAAAACATGACACAGGAGAGTAAAGAAATGCCAAAAAAAAAAAAAATATAGTAGGAGGTCTTCACTTAGTTAAAAACAATTCTCCCTAAAAAGCAATAACACAGAAGGAAAGGAAAATAGAAAAGAAGGGAAACTCAGAATAAAAGATTATGGAAAAGTCTACTAATTTTAAACTCCAATACCAAGTTCCATTCTTTTCAGAAAGTTCCCCCTTAATTTCTTCCTAAAAATGCTTTAATTAATTTTAGTATGATTCCTAATTAAGTCATACCAGTTAGTAGCATTCTATTATAGTAGATGCTCTTTGGGAACAAAAAACATGCTTTGGCTTCCTTAATCTTTCAAATTTTCTAATTTTAATCTATGGGGAGTACTATTCCATATATCCAAAAGAGGTTAAGGAAGAAAGATATAAAATCTGAAAAATACAAGTCATCACAGACCAATGTTTACAAAAAACAAATTCATAGAAAATAGAGAAGAACCTGAACTACATGAGTCTATACCTATCTAACAAGTCTATTAATCACAAGCCACAGCACTGTCAAAGTGAAATTAGTGCAACCTCACATTTTACAATCTGTTGCAGATATTTAATAAACAGTATATTAGCAGTTTGCAAGCACTGAGTAAAACTGATAGGGTGTGCTCCCCCCCCCCATTGTTTCTTGTTTAAGATTGCAGATTTTAAGGACAGGTAATGTTAAAATGGGGGAATGACCTTAGCTGGAATTTCCCTTCAGGGGGATGCAGGGGGAAGAAAGAGGTAAAATAGTCAAGGTAAAACAGATTTCCTGGAAGGCGGGAAATCAGGGTATATAAAGGGTGTGCAAACAAAGAGAAGGGTTCGTTTCAGGATTCGATTTGATTGGATTGGGATTCCAACATGGAGAAGGGATAGAGAGAGAGAGGAGAGATGGGAATCGGCCATCTTGTAAAGATGTGAGCCATGTGATCTTGGCCATGTGGCCACCGAGGGCCTGCAACCCTCGGCTGGCCCAGGCTGGCAGCATGTGTGCTGAATGCAGTTAAAAAGTTTACAGATTTAAACTCTGTGTTGGAGTTTGTTTTGCTGAGTTTAACTTGTGTCTGTGAGAGGCTGTGCCAAAGTTAGGCCTGAGAAGAAAATGAACTTTGCTGGTTCGACACCATGGCGTTCCTGCTACCTGAAGGTGACAAGGAAAAAACAGTGTAAAAGCCAAGTTTCTTGAAGACTAAGAAACATGTCTTCAAGTGTCTAAAAATAGACTTTGTCTGGACATTGGTGAGATGATCAGGACTGAGAGACTGAGAATATTTGGGGCAATCTGGGAAAAGACTTTGGACAATACTGAGAAAGGTTTTAGACAATGTTAAAGTGTTCTGAGTCTTACATGTTTCTTTTGTAATTATTAAGATAATTAAAAATCACTTTGTTAAAAATAAATTAGTCTGCACTGCACTGATAGTCTTACATTGGTTTGGTATTTTGGTTGAGAAGGCTGGGGATGGTGGTAAGAACCCACGAGTAAAAAGTTTAAACTGTGTTTTAAAGTTTTTCTTTTCTGCAGTTTTTGGAGCTGAAAGCAGAGAGCAGTTGGCTGGCTTTTACATATCAATGGTAAAGGTAATCAGTGAAAATGCTAATGAAGAGTGTGTAGCCTGCTTTGTAGAAAGAAGCAAGCTAATAGCTATATCTAATTAAAGTTAAAGACAAAAAGTCTCTTTTTACCCTGTTTCAAAACTAGTAAAGGCCAGGAAGAAATAATGCAGTTCTGGTACATCAAAGTGTAGGGAAGGTAAGAAATCTGTTTCTGCTATCAGTTTATGCCCCAAAACCTAGATTTCACAAAAAACAGGATTGGCATAATCTTACTTCCTAAATCCTTACTAAAACCTGATTACTAAATCTGAGAGCATTTCCATGGAGTATCTCCCACTACACTCCCTTCTATTCAGCTCACCATTAAATCAGAATTTCTAGGTTGAGATCTGATATCTTCATTATTAGTCTGACACCTTTATTTTTTAAAAAATTTGGAAGACTACTGCCTTTCACTTTCCTGTATTCATATCAATCTTCTTAATTTTATCTTCACCTGAGCTGTTCTTCTTTACTTTTTTTTACTTCTAGCTAATGAAATTCTAATTATCTTTTAAGCAATAGCTCAAACACCCTTAAACTCTGGTGTCTTCTTTAAAATCCTCATCTAGATATGATCCTTGTCTCTTGTACAGTCATAGCATAGTTTTTGTAACTGACATGATTCTTTCACAATGGCTATTAACTTCTTTGCAGTTATCAGAAATACAGCATAGCACTTAGTCAACTATCCACCAAATGGCTGCTCATAGTCAACCTTTTCAGATTTTATAAGAAAATGAAGCACGATTATTCTTTTTAACAACATTTTTACAAGAAATGGCATGTTTGCAAGAATAAGAAAGAACCAATTTGCCTCAAAAAGGACAAGTGACAAGGGAGGAGGGGAAGACAACCAGAGACATTGTAGTTACCTATTTAAAAGAATTTAGACAGTCAAAATTTTATATAATCACACCTCTTACTAGCTATTTACTTTAGTTCTGGGTGTGGAAGGAAGGAGTAATGTTGCTAAGTAACAAAACTTAAGGATTTCCTTGTATTTGAAATAAAATATCAACAATGAATTTTATTTCCTTTCATTCAGTTCTTTTTTTGTGTTTTTATAACTTTTTAATTTACCCATTTTTATAGGTTAGAGACTAAGAATAAAGTATAGAATCTAAATATTCAACAAGGTGATTTGGAGTTCCCACTCTAACAACAAATTTTTACTTGATTTTGAGTAGGTGATAACATCTCTAATTGTATAGGCTTCAAGGTTCCAATGAAAACTTAAATACTATTTTAATTCCTTTCAATGAAGTCTGTGCTTCAAATGTTTTTCATGTACTCTATCCAAATGATTATTTCTTCTTTGTTTTCATCTAAACTGACATTTACTGAAGTAGTCACGAAAGTTCCTTATATTGCAAACAGGAAATGATCTTTCTTAAATTTAACATTCTTTTCTATACAACTTCTTGACTATAAAGAGGTGTGCCATCTTTTTGGACAAAGAGATAAAATTTTATTTGTAAACATTAAGGACATTCTATAAATGGAGATTCCTTGGGAAAGAAAGAATAGTGATCCTATAGGTGTCAATTTCCTCAAAATTAAATCTATGAATTGAAAACAATCTAATGTAAAATAATATTATTCATGGAATTTAAAAAGTTGAGTCTCAAATTCATACGGGAGAACAAAAGGCCAAAACATCCAGAGATACCTTATAAAGAAGGTTTCATAAAAGTTATGTACAGGGTTTGCCCTAACACTTGACAGAAGAGCAGAATCCTCTGAGATTAGAGGTAATGAAAAAGCAGTATGGTCAGCAACATTAGCAAAGGCTAATGATACAGTCATCACAGAAAATGATTCTAGTTCAAATTAGAGCCACAAACTGGGTGAACTGCTTTCTTCACAGTTGCCTTCTTTTATCTTTCTACATGTCGGTTTATTCTGTTAAATTGGGGAGCGAGGGAGAAGGGGGGACACTTTAAAACAAGGCTGGTGTTAGGCTTGTCCAGACAGTTTTTGAAATTTAGATGCTATATAAGGGTTGTCAACATTTTTTCAATAATATTGGGGGATTATCTGATAATCTCTGCCATGATGCCATAAATTTAGATGCTATATAAGGGTTGTCAACATTTTTTCAATAATATTGGGGGATTATCTGATAATCTCTGCCATGATGCCATAAATGTTTTTTGGGTTTTTTTTTGTTTTGTTTTGTTTTTTAATTAACTACATAGAGCAAACTAGATTCTGGACTTTTTTCTTTTTCTTTCTTTCTTCTTTTTTTGCACATGTACAAAATACAAGCCAAGGCTTCTTAGCTTCTTTCTCATCAGAATATTGAATTTTAAGTGTTTTTCTCTATTATTATTGTCAGTTTGAAAAGTTGCTCAAAAAAAAAGCAACTTTATTCTCCTCACACCAAGCACAGTATTTACTGAACACTTATTATATGCCAGGCATTGTACAGTTATCAGTCTAGGGACATGAGGATGAAATGACAAGTCACTTATAAAATAAAGGCAAGCAAATAATTACATTGTAAAAAAAAATCAAATTATGAGGAGCCAGTATAGGAGAAGTTCCTTTGTCTTACCTTATACAGAAGGTTTCATAAAAGTTATGTACAGGGTTTGCCCTAACACTTGACAGAAGAGCAGAATCCTCTGAGATTAGAGGTAATGAAAAGGCAGTATGGTCAGTAACATTAGCAAAGGCTAATGATACAGTCATCACAGAAAATGATTCTAGTTCAATATTGAAGCACAAAGTGCTGGAAAGGAAAAACAAAGAGCTGAAGACTAAGGAAATGTGGTAAAAATAAACGTATTTTTAGGGCACTTGGAATTTGAGGAGTATGGAGGATACGTTACCATTCATTTATCTTTTTCTACCACTGTCAAAGATCAAAGTTTAATATCTTAGTAACTGGAAGATGATGCCATTTATAGAAATGGAAAAAAGAAAAGCAATTTGGATTATGTAGACAGTTGATACCAGAAGAACAGCTTTCACAGACATATTAAACCCCGATTTTTGTTTTCTCTAATGATTATTCCTATGACATTGATGCTTTTCTCTAATGATTATTCCTATCACACTGATGCTTTTAAATGAAAACACACTAGATAATACATGACCACACACACATGCCAAATGTATAAACAGGAAAATATACGTTAAATCTTTCCTCCTTTCAAAAAGAGTGTGCCTTCATTCCTAAGATGAGACACTGAAATTGTAATCTAACCCAGTATGTTTGTTTCTCTTTTCACTTTAGCTGCGAGGAAATCTAAGAATCAAATTCGAGCCTTTACTAACTTTAGATCAGCCCATCTCTGGAAACTGATAATGTTTCCTTTCTTTAAATAGAGGGTAGTCACTTGTTTATCTTACCACTAATTGTTCTAAATTTACTACCACTAATTTACCATTTTTATTCAGTCCTATAAACCATATAAAATTCTCCAGGTACTAAAAAAAAGAAAAATCCTTGATGAGAAAACCATTAATATAAAGATGCTTTACAGTACTTGGAATAATTTGTATTATTAAGCAAACTAACCAGTAACAGTATTTATGTAAATCTGCCCAGTAAATCCATGCTTTATAAGGGCACAAAGACTAAGTATTTCAATGAGGTCAAATAAATTTTTCATATCAGTAAGACTCAAAATAAAGACTATAAAGAATATATACAAATGAAATATATAAATGTCAGATAAAACTGTGTCAAATTCCTACAATATACTAAAATTACTTTGTTGATTTTTATAGGCAGTTTACGGTTCACAATGACTCATACATACTTCTTGATTATCTTTTTTAGGTTAACCTGAAAAAAATTTAACACTAGTCATTATAAAGCATTAATTTAGGTCATTCCTTATATGATGTTGCCATTTATGCTAGATTTTTTTTTTAATTTTCTGATTAACATACTTCAATTTATCTCTGGAAACAATACATTTGAAGTGGAGGAAGACAAAACTACATATACTTTTCACTAATCAATGTGTAAGTTTCTTCCCTAAATGAAAAAGTAAAAACATGGGGACCAAACTGC
>PVHY01000410.1:142063-240883 GCA_004024945.1 Uropsilus gracilis
GTCCCGCCTGGGGCCCGTATAGTGAGACCTAGTTCCAAAAAATAGCTGGGTATGGTGGCGCATGCCTGTAATCCCAGCTACCTGGGAAGCTGAGGCTGGGGATTGCTTGAGTCTGTGGTACCCTGGGCAACGAGAGCCTGCGGTTCCATGGGCAAAAATAGCAAGACCCAGTTTCCAAAAAAAAAAAAAAAAAAAAAAATAAGGGGCTTTCATTTTTACCATTCCAAAATAACACATCAGAACCAAGTATATCATACCAATGTCAATCTTTGACTCTATTATTCTGACAGTTTCTAAACCTCAGCACTATTGACTTTTCAAGCTACAATATGTTGCAACGGATAGTCCTGTGCATTTTAAGATGTTCAGCAGTATTCAGGTAGGCATCCGATGCCAGCAGCAACTCTCCAGTAGTGACAACCAAAGCTGTCCCCAGATAATACTAAAGTCTCCTGGAGGAAGGGAGGGGAGGCCAAACTGCCCCTTAAGCAAAGGTTTTAAAGCTACTGAAGGGTAGTAGTCTCTTTATGTGGTAGTCTCCTACCATCAAGAGGGTGTAGGGAGGTCTGAAAGCAAGTTTCTCCATATGAAGGTCTTAAGAATATTTTTAAACCCTGCATACAGTATTTTTTGTACAAAGTCCGTAAACTACTAAAACCAAAGCTTTTAATTATTGTTGTTTTCAAAATGAAAAAAACTAGGCCCTATTAAATATTGGGACAGGTTGTGACCTCTTAATTTAGACCATATTTCCCAGATGGAAAAAATTCCTAGGTCAAAGATGTATGTATGAGCCATCCGGTAATTAAACAACTATGGCTGTTAAGTTAGGAAATGTCAATTTCTTGGAATTCAACTTCATAGTTCTGCTAGACTCAACTTAGAGTTTATATCAAGTAGGTATCAAGTTTCATTAAGTCTTTCAAATTTCAAACTGCCATTACCTGTGGTATATTCACACATTATCTTTCTCTTACTAAGTCTTCTTCAACTCTCACATAGAAAGAAAATAAGATCACAATCTCAACTATATTTAGAAGACCTGTATTTTCTGAAAAACTGGCCTTTTTTTATATATCTTAGCTGGATTTAGCTGCTTTCTAACTACTCCATAGGGATACAACTTCCTTGTGATTTGCTGTTATAAATAAATATAGGAAGACTAAAAAAAAGTGGAAGACTCAAAACCAGGGCTCTATTTCTGTCTCCAACTATGTGGATGAATATGTAATATTCTCATTTGTATAACAAAAGGATAATACTTCTAGAATTATTGTCATTAATTATAATCTATATGACAACACTTTGCAAACACTAAACTCCATACAAAGTTGGGCATTATTGATGGTATCGTGGTATAAGTAACTCGCCCTTCATACTCATTTGGAGAAACTCTTGAGATAATAAATCCTGAACTAGGATTCAGGAAGATAATTCAATTCTGCCATTTTCTGTATCAACACAGGTACTCCAAATTTGCTGTAAAGAAATCCAAGCAGTGGACCATCAATGTATTACTACGGTCCTTATCAACCTACTAAATGACCACGCATCCAAAAGATTCGTTTAACTTTATACCCAAAACTTAGAGGCCTGTTTGGTCAGCCTGAAAATAGAAGAGAAAGGGAGAAACAGTAAGAAAATTTTAATTAAATAAAACCAGAATTCGTACAATTCTCGGAAAGCAAAGGAAGCTATAAACTACCTTGTTTTCTCTAATTAAAAGTTCTGTCTCGATGACAGTAATGAACAAGGTGCATTACAGAGGGCGGGGTTTTTTCCCCACAAGCTTTTTGGGAACCACCCATGTCCCAAAGAGGTATAACTGCTTCCTCCTTGCCCTGGTTAGCCAAGAAACTTGAAAGATTACGAATTCTTTTTCTTTTCACTTGGGTGGGGATGGCTGTAGTCATCAAACGTATCCTATAAACACTATTATTCACACCAGGTCTCCCGAAAGTATAAAAGAGCTCGAGTCGTTAGAGGGTTACTACTTTTTAAAACTGAGTTCGGACGATCAAATCAAAATCAGATAATCCTGAGCTCATTGTGATTGTTTGCCGACTGCCAAGTTTCACCTTCCCCAATCACCCGCCCTCCCGCTTTTCTGCAGAGCGAACGCCTCGCCCTCTATTCCGAGGCAGGACGGAGAGTCCCCGGGGGCTCCAGGAGCGGAGAGGCCGGGCAACTCAGGCCTCCGGGCGCCGCCACCCCTCACTCCTCACCGATGACGATGCGCAGGTGTTTGAGGCGGGTCAGTGCGTCCTTCTTGGTGTCCAGCACCTTCTGAGTGGACTTCTTCACGTCCCCGTGCGGCTTCTTGGAGAACATCCTGCCGCCGCCTCCACGGCCGACTCCGGCCCCCTCCCGGCCCGTTTCGGGCCGCAGAAAGTGGAGGGAGTGGGCGGGGAGGAGACTAGCGTGAGCGACTCATTCACTCCCCTGCCTTGCGGGCCCCCGGCGCAGCCGACTCCTCCCCACACCAGGCCGGGGCCACCACCTCCGCCCGCCTCGCGCCGCGGCTGCAAGGCACCTTCGGCTCCGACGCCAATATGGCGGCTCCCTCCTCCCGGCCCTGCACAGAGCGAAGGAGACCCGGGCGGGCTGCCCGGCGCCGCCGCTGCTTCCTGCGGCCTTCGCTCGCCGCCACAGGCCGGGACCCGGGGCGCCGAGCCGCGTAGGTGGGGCTCTCGGCTGCGGCAGCACAACTCCTTTCTCCCTGAGGCCCCCTTAAGGTTAAAGCCTCTTTAGCAGCTTAGACCCTGCAGAGGCCGAAACGGAGATGGAGTGTAGTGATGGGGTTTCACGACTCTGCCGTCGGTGGCGAATGGTCCCCCTGGCAACCGCCTTCTGACGTCAAAGGTTCTTGACGTCATGCCAGCGTGAGATCATTCGTAGCATTATCACCCGAGTTTCCAGCCCAAGCAGCCAGAGGAGCCTCAGAAAACCTGAGGAGATAGTTAACTATGTGTGCCCTTGTGAGCAAAGTTACTTAGGCAAACTCCCACAGAGTAGTGCCTTGTGGTTTCAAAAAATCCTTCATTTCCACTGTTTACTATGTCATAGTTGCTTAGAAAGGTAGCTACAAAACCTGGAAGCAGATGTACAATACATCTAGAGGCCAATTCTGAAAACTTTGTAACACCCCTGCATTTCTAGATTTGGATTTTGTTGAAAACATTTTTGTTTTGCAAAGTGATATTTACCAATTTAGTGTGCTTTAGAGATTTGTAGAGTTTCAGGATATCCTTTTGGTTAAAATATCTTACACAAGTAAGAATTCTCCTGGAAACATGGTGTCACAGAAAAATTACACAAGAAGGAAACCTGGGGAATATTGAGGGTGAACTTTATTCATACGTGGAGTTCACAAATCCAGAAGAAAATTACTAAGGCACTAGTGAAAAAACAGAAAGTATGAAACATCATATCAGTGTATTTTTATAACTAAAAAATGAAAAATGTTCACTCACTACAATTTGTAAATCAGATTAATAAACTAATTTCTATTGTTAAACAATTTAAAACAGCTTTAATAAGGTATAATTTATATACAAAAAAGTTGTATGATTTATATATATTTCAAAGTGCGTACAACTTCATACACTTTGGCATTTGCATACACATGAAAACATCACCATAACATATTGAACATTTCTGTCATCCCACAAAAGTTTTTCTCTACCTCTTTGTAATCCTTCCCTCCCACGACCCTACTTCTGGTCCCCCAGACAATCACAGGTCTACTTTCTATGACTCAGAGCTTATATTTTGTTGAGTTTCATATAAATGTAAATATACAGTAAACTTCTAGCCTCCTCTTTTTTTAATTCAGTATCATATTTTTTAGCAATGCAGTAATGGCTTATCATTCAAAGTGTTTAAATTAGTATTACTGTTGTGAAGACACTATAACTTTCTGGGGAGAAGCATTAATTTTACAAGCTTTTTAGAAGTTAAAATTTGGCATTCTGCATCAAGATACAAAAATATTTATATGCTTTGATTCATTAGTTCCACTTTTAAAACTTCTTAGAAAATCAAATGAGAAAAATGTCTATATAAATATTAAAGCATAGTTTTTTTAACATAGGGAGATTAGGTACAATGTGAATATCTACCAGAGGGAGATGGATTTCAATAAACAGAATGTTATGTACCCATGAAAAATTATTAACATGAAAACTTTTTAATGACAAGGAAAATACTTCAGACAATATTAAGTGGAAAAAGAAGGCACAAAACTGAAATATTCTTGTTATCAAGAACATTCCTTTTTTTTTTTTTTTTTTTTTTGAGACTAAGTCCCGCTATTTTTGCCCATGGAACCACAGGCTCCCATTGTTTGGGGTACCACAGACTTAAGCGATCCCCAGCTTCAGCTTCCCAGGTAGCTGGGACTACAGGCATGCGCCATCACACCCAGCTATTTTTTGGGAGTAGGTCTCCCTGTGTTGCCCCAAGCGGGACTCAAACTGCGATCCCTAGGCCAGCCGCTTCATAGGCTGAAGCTTACAGGCACGAGTCACCATGCCTGATTAAAAGCATTCATATTTTTGTGAAATTATGGCTTGTTTAGAAAACAGAAAAAATGAGAAAAATACTCCAAAATTGTGATTATATTTGTGTAATAAGTTACAAGTGATATATATTGCTTAGTTTGTATTTTTTCTACAAAAAAATCTATTGTTTTAGATTCAAAATCAAAAGCATTTAAATATATATTATATATTGTATATAATATATACTATATATTATATAAATATATATATTATATATATATATAAGAAAATTCAGTGTGTTGATTTTAAATTCACAAAAAAAGTAACATGTACATATGGGGGGAAATATTCATGAACTCAAGGGCTTTTAAAAAATTATACTTATGTCATACTATGGCACAGAATATTTATTTTTGTCATATTTACGTTATACTGTAGAAGAGTCATCTGATCCCATGATTCTGGTTTGGTAATTTTAGACACCTGTATTACCATCTGTAACTCAAATCTCTTTTGAGCTACTAATTGAAACCACTTAGTGTTACCACAAGCTACTCAAATTCAATGTATACAAAACTGCATTTGTCTTCTTTGTCCTCCCTCCTCCCAAACCTTTTATTTTGTCAAATGTCTTTGTTGATAATATCATTATCAGCTCAGTTTTTCAATCCAGAAAGTAGAATCATTTTAAGGCTTCTTCCTTTTCCTCTCTTATGCAATTAACTACCAAGACCTGATGATTATGATTTCTAAATATTTCTTGAGTTAGTTGGTTTTTTTTAGCCATCACAGCCTTTGTTCAGACTCAGGGTTTCATCATTTCTCGTCATGTATTCGAGAAATTGCGGTGGCTTCCTCTCATCTTAGTGGGATTTGAGCATTGACTCTTTTTTAAGTAATTTGTAAGAGCTCAAAACAGATCCAATATTTTTATCGCAATCATTACAAAAATATATTAACGAAGAAAAGAAACACCCTGTATAAAAATATTGTTGGAGGGGTAAGATTTATTGATACATATTTATTTAAGAATATGTCTTACAGTCAGGAAATACATACCACTTTGAATCAAAGAATAAAATCCACATCAAAGAACTGACTTCGCAGAAGCTAGAAACATGTCTGAATTGTACACCTTTCTCACACTTCCTAGTGAATTTTCTTTTTCTTTTTTTCTTTCTTTTTTTTTTTTTTTTTTTTTGAGACTACGTCTCGCTATTTTTACCTGTGGAACCACAGGCTCACGTTGCCCGGGGTACCACAGATTCAAGCAATCCCCAGCCTCAGCTTCCCAAGTAGCTGAGATTACAGGCACTGGCCACCAAGCCCAGCTATTTTTTGGGGACTAGGTCTCGCTATGTGCCCCCAGCGGGACTCGAATCGCGATCCCTGACCCCGGCCATGGCTTCCTAGGCTGCCACCTACAGGCTTGCACCACCATGCCCGGTCTGACTAGGATTTTCTAAGTCTGTTATGATGACACTCAAAAAAGCACACCTACTCTCTTGCTCTTTCCAAATCTCAACTCCCACTTCCTCATTTAGATTTGAATATTCTTGCACCACGGGTAAAGCCAGTGGGTTAGGAATGGACACATGACCAAGTCCAATAAAACTCACTCAACTCCAGCATGGTCTGGAACTTCTAAATACCAACATGTGAAAAGCATTTATTGAAGTTAAAGCCAACATGAAGGAGAACAGGGGAGATTGGTATAGAAAGGAAGAAAATGAATTTTAATAATATTGTTGGAGTATTTGGCTTCAACTTTCCTGAAGTACAATGATCTGTTCTGCTTCACAGACCAATAAAATCATTTTGCTAAAGCCGGGTTGAGTTGGATCTGTCACTTGAAATAAGTAAGTCCTGACTTAGACATTTTTAAGGTATTTTATTAGACTGAATAGGGAAATAACTGCCTGTAAGCAATATTTCTACTCTCTTCTGAAATTCTCCAACAGCACTTCCTGCTTTTCTGCCATGTTACCACACACTCTGGACTGTAATCATTTCATGATTACAACTACCTTCCTTATATTAAGGAAGTGCAGTCTTAAGATGCAGTCTTAATGCATTTTTTGTGTAGTCTTAAGATGGATTTTTGTGTTTTATTTTTCTAAATTCTATAATCCAAGGCTCCAAGAGTTGTTTTCTCTCCCTTTCTCTGCTCCCCCATTAGTATCTGATATGAGGCAGGCCCTCAGTACATTTTTGTGGCAGGAATGAGAACATAATAGGAACTCAATGCAACCTACTAAATTTTAGTGAAGAATTACTGTCAACTCAGGGATAGTAAGCTGCTAGGGGTGGAGGCAGCAGAGGAAAGAGTAGGTGATGGAAGGAGGGGGGGAAAGGAGAAGCATGATTAATAGTGTGATGATCAGAATGTAAGCATAGGATAAATAATTTAGTCAGGCTTGTCCCTCCATTAGCCTGTAGAACCAACACCTGGAGTATTGCATCGTCCCCATGATTGTGTGGTCCAGTGGGAGTGGACATGTGTAAGTGAGCACACCTGGGCTTAGCAGCGGTGATACAGGGCACAATAAGCATGAACACGAATGAGAGAATGCCAGAGAGAGCATGGGAATAGGAGAGCACAAGAGGATGCCACAGAGAGACCAGAGAAAGAGTGTGAAGATTCCTAGGGGTTGAGGGGTTCACCTCCTGTGCTATTTGCAACCCTTGATCTTCTTGGTATATCTGTGTAACTGCTAGAACCAATAAAGAACCTACATGGATTGGTGAGCCTGATGGCTGTGTACTACATTTGGCATCACAAACCTGATGCTTGCCCCTAGAGTAAACAAAGCAAACCTATCACTATTCAGGTTTTGATTCAAAGGAAATTGTGTTCTATGCTTTCTTTAGGGTTTGAGGAAGACTTTTATTTATCTTTTATATTGATCTATTTCAACTATGGGAATTAAATTGTATTATGGCCTTATACTCTATATACTTGAGACAAACTAAAGATGCAAAAAAAGGAGAAAAGTAAAATAAAAAATGTAATCTTTATTAAACATTCCCATCATTTATTTATGAAAGTGTATATAAGCTGTTGCAGTCACCGGAGTCATGCCGAAAGATTAACTTGGAGGCTCCATTTTGATGGTTCATTCTGTCCTAAATCTGCTACTGAAAATATTTTCATATACTATTTGTTTTCTTTCATATCTGTTTTCTATTTGTATCATAGATCAGCTTTTTATTGCAAACGACAACAAAAAAATGTAAGCAGAACTATAGTTTTTTTACGAAATGAATCCTTTTCTATTACTTGGGTCCTTTTTTCCCCCCCTTTTTTAGTTATCTTTACCCTATTTGTACCATTTATGAGTCAGTTTTTCTTTGCAAAGAAAATTTCATAATACCCTATTATACTGGTGGAATCTCCCAAACTAGTGACATTCTGAATGGTATACATAGAACTGTATTTGATATGAGCTCATTTTGAGTTGGCCTTATTTGAATTGCTTTCCTCCTACATTCTCATGCATGGCTACAGCCCTATCCAAATAAATGAAATATTTGATTAGCATAGAAAAGTTACAAAATCCAGAAACATGTAAAACTTTTTTCAAAATTATGTTAAAAAAAGTAAAACATTTTTCAAAATTATGTTAAAAAATACTTTTCTTAAAAATACTTATCTTTTCTTTTTGAAACTAGGTCTCACTATTTTGCCCAGGGTAGTCCTGATCCTGCGAACTCAAGCGATCCCTGACCTCTTGCCTCCCAGTGCTTGGATTACAGGCAAAATAATTCATTTCTTAATAGTAGTTTGATTTAATGATAATCCTACCCTTTATCTTTTAAAAAAAGTTTATAGAAATCTGTTCAGTTCCCACATGCGTGACTTGTTTTTTTTTATATCATCATGGTTACAGAGCTTGTTTTTGGAGAGAATTATGACATAATAGAAACAAAAATGATTCATTCAAGAGATGTGAATCTTGTTAGTAAAATTAAAATCAAGATAAGGTTTGTCCCTCAGGGTTTTGTGAAATTCAGTAAATAAGAGTGTTTTCGGCCGGGCACGGTGGCTTGTGCCTGTAAGCTTCAGCCTATGAAACAGCCGGGGCTAGGGATCGCGGTTCGAGTCCCACCTGGGGCGCATAGCGAGACCTAGTTCCAAAAAAATAGCTGGGCATGGTGGTGCGCGCATGTAATCCCAGTTATCTGGGAAGCTGAGGCTGGGGACTGTTTGAGTCTGTGGTACCCCAGGCAACGAGAGCCTGCGATTCCACGGGTAAAAATAGCGAGACTTAGTCTCAAAAAAAAAAAGTATTTTCAAGCATTACTTCAGAATTAAGTAGACAGAAATTAGACATTCTATTTCAGGACTGATTTACTTTGGTACCACTGGCATATGGTTTAATGTGAGCCTAACTTTTCTCATTTAAGCCATATGTAATTGTGATCATGAGATGAGAAAAGATATTAAAAATTACTTCCATAATGACAGACATGTCTCAAAATGTTTCACTTACTTTATAGACTTTCAATTAAGTAATTTCTGTGCTTGTTTAAGACTTACTCTCCCACCAGATTGTAAATTCCCCGAGGACAGAAATCATGTAGAATTTGTTTAAAGATGTATCTCAATCTTCTTGCAAAGTACTGGTTGCAAAATGCCCTCAATAAATATGTGTTGAGTGAAGAATAAATGTCAGTTTTCCTCTCACTCTCTTACATAGGCACTAAGTAAATGTTTGACTTCCAGAATAATTTTATAATATACAAAAATTCAACATTTAATAACAGTTAGATGGCAAGCATACCTAAGAATGGAAATGCTATTGCAAAACAAACTCTAGCATAAGCATAGTTTAGATATAACATCCACCTTACTGCCTGATTTTCTGTTGACTTAAATATGAAGCCATGTGTGTATATATATACATATATATGAAAAGAACCAGAAAATTGTTCAAAACAGTTCATGAGAACTGTAATTCACATTTATGCTTTTTATTTATTTATTTTTTTAAAGAGACTAGGTCTCGCTATGTTGCCTGGGGTAATCTTGAACCCATGGTTTCAAGCAATATCTAGCCTCTGCCTCCCAAGGCTGGGATTAAAGGAGCGTGCAACCACACCCAGCCACATTTATGTTTAACATCATGAACAGTGCAAGAAAAACAGAACATTATCAATGTCCCAAATGTGAACATGTTATAGTACTATTTTTATAGTCATTTTTAAGAGAAAACAGGTAATATTCACAACTTAAGTCAAATAGCATTAGAATAAATAAATATGATTGCTTAAAGCCAGAGAGAGCTGAAAATGATTAGTATAGAACTTCCTAAATGGTATATGTTTTCAAAAAGACATGTTGAAGTAACGCTACTTACATTATTTATTAGCATAAGGAAATGAATACAATTCAAAATGAAGGGAAATAAATAAACTGTATCCTTTCTCATTTCCCAAAATTTTAAAAATTTATTTATATATAAATTTCACATCATTGTAATCCCAGGGATTTATCTCCCCTGCCTTCCCCACTGTTCCTCCCCTTTCCCTCCTGCCCAAAGTTGTGTGCTTCAGTTTGGTGGTTAGCTTGTTTTGAATTTTCCTCATGACTTTTGTTTACTTTTTCCCTATATCCCATATGTTA
The DNA here is from genome assembly GCA_004024945.1 of Uropsilus gracilis. Lineage (NCBI taxonomy): Eukaryota > Metazoa > Chordata > Mammalia > Eulipotyphla > Talpidae > Uropsilus > Uropsilus gracilis. The sequence continues at coordinate 152,192 of PVHY01000410.1, forward strand.
GTGAAACCATTTGGTTTCTGTCCTTTTCTTTTTGACTTGTTTCTGCTAATATGATTTCTTCTAAGTACATTCATATTATCATAAAATCATCAAATTTGTCATTTTTAATTGATGAGTAATATTCCATAGTGTATATATACATTTTTTTCATCCATTCATCTGTTTGGGGCATTTAGGTTGCTTCCAAGTCTCTGCAATTATAAATAGTGCTGCAGTAAACATCCGAGCACAGGTGTCCCTTTATACCCACACTAAGGTCTCTTTTGGGTAGATTCCCAAGAGAGCAATTGCTGGGTCAAATGGTAGTTCCATTTTCATTTATTTGAGGGTCCTCCACACAGCTTTCCATAGTGGTTGGACCAGTTTACATTCCCACCAGCAGTGTAAGATTATTCCTTTCTCTCCACATCCTCACCAGCACTTGTTGCCTGTTCTTTGGATGTGGGCCGTTCTTACTGGTTTAAGGTGGTATCTAATTGTGATTTTGATTTGCATTTCCCTTATTGCTAGTGACAGTGAGCAATTTTTCATGTGCCTTTTGGCCATTTGTATTTCCTCTTTGGAGAAGTGTCTTTTTAGTTCATCTCCCTATATTTTGATTGGACTTTTTGTTTTGCTTTTGTTAAGTTGTGTGAGTTCCTTGTGGATCTTCGTTATTAAACCCTTACCACTCTTGTGGAGGGCAAAACATTTTTCCCATTGGATTGGGCTTCTTTTTGTTTTTTCAGTTGTTTTTTTTTTTTTTTTTTTTTTTTTTTTTTTTTTTTTTTTTTTTTTTTTTTTTTTTTTTTTTTTTTTTTTTTTTTTTTTTTCTGTTTTGCTGTACAGAAGTTTTTTAGTTTGATGTAGTCTCATCTGTTTATGTTTTCCTTCATTTTTTTGCCATCTGTAGATGTTTCCAGGAAGGGATTTCTGAGTTGTAATTCATGGAGGGTTTTGCCCAAGTTTTCCTCTATGTATGTTATGATTTCAGGTCTGACATCTAAGTCTTTTATCCATTTTGAGTTGATTTTTGTACATGATGTGAGGGAGTTGTCTTGGTCCTTTTTTTTTGCATGTCTTAGTTCAATTTCCCCAGCACCATTTATTGAAGAGTCTATCTTTGTTCCAATGTAAGTTTTTCACTCCTTTGTCAAAGATTACTTGACTATATGTGTGGTTTTATTTCAGGGCACTCAATTCTGTTCCCTTGGTCTGTTTTTGTACCAGTACCAAGCTGTTTAATTATTATGACTTTGTAGTGTGGTTTCAAGTTTGGAATTGTAATACCTCTTCTTTTTTTTTTTTTTTTTTCTGGTCAGGAGGTTTTTTGATATTCGAGGTCTTTTGTTATTCCATATGAATTTCATTAATTTCTGTTCTATCTCTTTAAAAAATGTCATTGGAATTTTTATTGGGATTACACTGAATCTGTAGATTGCCTTTGGTAGGATGGCCATTTTGATGATATTATTTATTCCAATCCATGAACAGGGAATGTCTTTCCATTTCCTTATGTCTTCTTCTATCTCTTTTAGCAGCATTCTAAAATTTTCTTTGTATAGTTCTTTCATGTGTTTGGTTAGGTTTATCCCCAGGTATTTAATTTTTTTTTTTTTTGGTGCAATGCTAAATGAGGTGGTTTTCTGATTTCTTCTTCTATTTGACTTTTTGCATATAGGAAAGCTACCAACTTCTGTGTGTTGATTTTGTATCCAGCTACCTTACTGAACTGGTTTATTGTTTCAAGTAATTTTTCTGTGGATTTTTTGGGGTTATCTATATAGAGAATCGTGTCATTAGCATCTCATATCCCAAATTTAATCTATCATTACAGTTTTTGATGTTTATCTCCCAAATATCTTATATTGTCATTTTCTTTCACTCCCACAGTCCACCCCTGTCTAATTTTACTTCATTATCTTACATCAACAACTGATTTGTTTCTTGCCTTTGTTTCTATACAACATATTTTCCACTATGGCAACAGTGATTGGATTTTAAAAATCTGACCTGAAATTAATGTAATTTATTACTAATCTAAACTTATTCCTTTAAACAAACTTCCCAATGGCAACCCATGCATTTACAATTAAACAAAATCAAATTTCTTTATGTTATAATCTACTCGGGACTTTAAAATGTGGCAAAGGCTTTTTGTGCCCCTTTCACACTTAAACACTAATGATCATCTATAGTGTTTTATTAAATTCATAACATGAACTCACCAATTTTTTTCCTATATCAGGATCTTCACATATCCTATTTACATAATTTATACTATCTCTTCTTGTACTCCTAACTGCGCTAATTCCCATCCATCTCTCAGGCCATAAATGACATATTATATCTTTAGGGAAGCCTTACCTGATACCCACTCCCTAGTTCATTCAGTTCCCTGTAGTATAAATTCACCAAAAGAGAACATACTTCAATTTATATAGTCAATTATTTAATGTCTATCTCTTCACTGTCCTCTGAGTTTGGTGTAAGCATAGGCTGTTTTGTTGGTGAATCTCTTGAAAGCAGCACACAACCTGACACACATTCAATAAGTAAATAAATGAATAAATAAATAAAGATATATACATGAATTTGAGAAGAGAATTTTGACAAAAATAGATAGGAATCACAATGGAAGATTTTCAAACATGTTTTTCATAGCTTTTATACATTTAAAAGAAAAAAGTAGCTACCTGTTTAAGTCAGGTCTCTTTCAGTTAAAAGAAATAATCAAAAAAGAAAGAAACAACCAATTAAAACATTTTCAATAAAAAGAGGAATTTCTTGGTTCATGAAACCACAAGTCTAAGGATTAGCACTGAATATGCTGAATATGTATTTAGGTCTAAGTGTTTAAATAATTCACAAAAATTATTTCAGCTTTGCTTTTCATAATGTTAGTTTCCATATTCACCTTGCCCATTTCCTCAGTTGCATGTGGAAGTAGAAAAAATCCTAGCAAACCTGGTAACAAAGGTTTAATAGGACTTTCAATTTCAAAAGATGACAACTGACTTTTTTCCTGGTAACTCTAACAAAAGGTCTGGCAATGCTCATCATGGCCTAGGTTGGTTCACATGTCTATCTCTGACCAGGAGAACATGATACTCTGATATCTGTTTTGAATGGCCTGCATGGAGCAGAAAGAATTCTTGAAGGAAAAGTCAGGATTATCTCAAAAAGGGGGATGGGTGCAGGGGAGGCCAAAACAAAATATATTCACTATACTAACTCTGTAGAAATGTATTTGAAGAGAAGTAATACAGATTAAAAATAAAATTGCATATAAAATATTTACCCTTGAGAGAAACATTACGAAAATTTCTTGAGTAAAAATTAGATCAACAACAGAAAAAGATGTGATAATTTGAGCCAGGAGATAATGGATAATAAGAACATAAATATGCTAACAGAAATGTGTTAAATTTACAGTACAGTCAATCTCATAACAAATTTCTTCAAATAGAGAATTAATATAAGAATGGGTCCTTTACCAATGAACAAACTATTTTAAGTGCCTTTACGTTACTTCATTCTTAAGCAACTAAAATCATGGTTTTATATAATTGGCATAATCACAAATTGGTTTCATCTAATTGTCAATGTTATGTTCTCAAGGCTCTTCAGTTTGAATGATTAGGATGTTTACCCTGAGTGTGGAAGGATGTTCCTCTTGAATCCCTACCTTGATTTCCCTGGTTTTGTTGAAATCTCAGAAAGGAGGCCTTAGTGCCATGTATCTGTTATTTTGTCTTGCTGGAGTGGTCCCTGTATTCCTAGGATGTTGCAACTTTCTCTGAACATACTCAGATTTCCACAGAAATTATGATTCCATGAAAGATTTTGAGAAGAAAGTTAGTCTCTTTCAGAGCACCAAGTGATCTTGAAATATAATGGATTTCGTTAGAATGACTTCCATGGAAGTTGTCAGTGACTTGTATTCTTGAATTATGAAACGTGAATGTTTGGGTTAACGAAAGAATAATTTGATAGGAAAACAAACAACTAAATGCAGTATGTGTGTGTGGGGGGTGGAGGTGGAGGTTCTGTTACCCTGATTTGAGTACTGGGTATTAATCAAAGACTCTGCTATCCTCCCTTTGTTTCTCCTGCTACCAGCATCTGGTCTGCATCAATCAGTAGTGACAAGGTTTGTGGACTGTACAGCTGATGTCTCAGCTCCACCCTGTGGTGCAAATTGGGATAAGCTTGCTTCCTTTTCAGAGGCAGTATATACTGATTTTTTTTAAAAAAAAAGAGAGAGAAAGCACAAGGAATGTACTGAGGGAGGGTAATTCAGAGTAAAATGGATTTCTAGATTCTGCCCTAGATCTACTTTCATTCAAACAAAAATGAAATTAAAACTTATTTACAAGAAGTTTTAGAATTTTCTTCCCACTCCCATGCTCTGTATATACATACTCCTACTTTGCTGACCACTGACCTTGAAATTTTCATACATTTGCCCATAAAGCTGTATGTACAATATTTATTGAGACAACTATTTAGTAATAAAAAAAATTGGAAACAACCTAAATGCCCACTAATAGGTGAATGAGTAAACATTTCAATGTCTATTCAATGAAACATGTTTTTAAAGTTATAACTTAGAGGTTAAAATAACCGAATTAGAACTACCCATACCACAATGGATAGCTCTCAAAACAAAGGAAACTGTAGGGAAAAAAGGAAACTAGTGAGTTGATGTACTGTATGAGATTATTTGTTACTAATAAACACCAACTTTTTAAAAACATTTTTAAAAACCATCTATATTATTTATGGATGCATACACATGCAAAAGTAGTAACTATACATGCAAGGCAATCAGAAACACCAAAGTCAGGATAATGATAACACAGTAAAAGGAAGGAGAGATTTAGGATTGAGGAGGGGATGACAGTCACAAGAAGAGATAATGTAATAGATCACAATAATAAGATGGGAGACTTTAGGGAAATGGATGGGAGAATCATTTGGAAAGAACAAGAAAGATGAGTATGTCTAATTCATGACAAGGCTCAGTGGGGGGACAAAGGAAGCAAACACTATCATTTAGCATGAGAGTTGAAGGGTTCAGAGAAGACCAAGATAAACTGGACACTGACCATGAGTTCCAGAGAGTTCACAATAGGTGAGTAAATATGAAAGGATCAACAAAAAGCAAGACTTAAAACATACCTAAGGATTGTATAATCCTATGTAATATGTAAAGTGCTAACTAAAGAAAAATAGGGCCCACTTAATGATCTTTTTAACTGTATTGATTAAGGAAACTTCATTTTGCCTCATAGTTTTCTTTATAATAACTGATAGTTTCTAAATTACTAATATTCTTTCCCAGATGTATTAATATTTTTGCTTTATAGCCTCTCATATTCCCTACACATCATTGTAAATTGTTTGGGGAGGGGGAAGAAATTCTATTTTAAGGCAAAACACCATTGTTACATAACCTATTATTCTGTCTGCTTTAAACACGGGTATAAGAGAAATTTTAACTCAGAAGAGCACTTAAAGACAGTATGATGCAATCTCCTCAAAACTGATCAAAGGTTAAGCAGTTTGCCAAATTGACTTCTAATTCCAAGAGTCAGAGCTAGAATCCATGCCTCCTCTCCAACTCGCTCCTTTTTCTTTGAGCAGCACAACCATGGAAAGCAGTTGATTTGGGGCCCTATATGCTGATAGTTGAGTGTAGGTTTTGATGTCAGATGATGCAAGTTTAAGCCTTAAATTTGATAATTATTATGTGACCTTTACCAAGTAATGTAAGTACTCTGCTTCAGTTTTCTCTACCAATTGAAAGTATAATAATATCTACTTTATAGATTCTGTGTAAGGAATAAGTGAGGTTTGGGAAGCATGTTCTGCACATAGAAAGTAACAGGATATGTAAATTGTTGCTACTATTGAGCACATACTCTGCTAGCTGTTGATATAACAGAGATTAACAGAGGCCAGCTGTTCTGTTTGCTTTTATTTCTGGAGTTTAAGAAACCAAATCAATCAATCAACCAGTTTACAAAATAAAACCACACGAAAGATGTTTATAAATTAGAACATTTCACAGCACCCAAGTTTCCTTGAAAATTGGAATTTCTGACATAGAGGTCAGAATTCTAATGTAGTAATTGACTAGAGCTAAAAGCAATTGCACACCCTCCCTTGTGGCCCATACCACTCCCATGATGCACAGCATATATGTATACCTTCCTAGTTTCTGTCTTAAATTTTACTTGCTTGATGACTGCCTGCTTTATGAGATTGACTTCCTCAACACTTCACAATACCTCTAGCAGAAACATGTACAGTTAAAAAACACAAAGTCAAGCAGTCGCCTGAAGGAACATATGTAATGAATGGTAGAAATGTGGCTAAAATTGTATGCTGTCAAAATAAGTGACTTTGAGAAAGAAAAGTAGTGGAAAATGAAAGGATAGGATATGCAGTGGCGTCGAAACTGTGTTTAGCAATAGCCCAGTTCCATTTTAGAGACTCTAGTAAAGTGGGGAGACAGGCTACTATTCCATAATAAAAACTCCTAAATTTGGGTTTTACCCCAAAGGAGAGACAGCCCTTGAAGTGTTTTCGTGATTAATTTTTAGATCTAACTTAAATCAATTATGCCTGGATACACTAATCATCCTCTAACATCTTTAAGAAGTACTGTTTTAAAATCCACAATATTCTACAATAAATCTATAAAGCAGCACTCCTTGTCTTTATAATGGATAGTTCTTAAGTTTGTCTGAAAATGGAAGTTCCTTCATCTTTAAGAGGGGGACAATAACATCTACCTAGGAGCAGTTGAGAATTAAAGTGAGTATAATCCACGTAATGGGCTTATCAGGTTACCTAATACAGAGTAAATTTGGTCAATGAGTTATGATTAGTTTTCCTTGTATGATTAGTTTTCTCACTGTAAATCAAGACTGCGTCATTCAGGTTTTATCGGTCAAAAATAAGTGCAAAAATACTAGATGAAAATACTAAAACTTCCTTTCCTTCTATATTATTGATTGCAGAAATTTCAAGAACAATTTAAAGATTTTTGTGCAACACAGTGCAAGTTATCGTCTACAGTTTCTAATTCAATGTAATAGTTTATTAGTGATAATAAAGGTGCTGAGTGAGAGGAGCCGTTTCTCCCAGTCCTTCAGTCTCAAAGAGCTGGGAAACCACTAGGACAAAAAGATCTTTTCGCAACTCAACAGTAAAATCTTGGATAGTCAGGGAGCTGGGATCAACAACTACTTGGCGGGAAAAAGGTATATTCAGACCCAAATTCGCACAATCTGTTTCTGTTTAGTTTATGAACTGCGATCAAGTCTGTCAGCTCTCGTGCCTTGTGGGACTTGAAGTCCAGAAGGAAGAAGGACTCGCGGCTGCTGAAGCATGGCAGCCGGTAGTCCCGGCAGGACTGAGGAGAAAAAACTACAACTCCCGACATACAGCGCAAGGTCGCGCCGTAATTACGAGTAACCAACCGTGCCCAAGCAGGGCAAGCCCCGCCCCCCGGCTCGGAGGACCGTCTCCGCCAATGGCTGAGCTTCTAGCGCAGAGCCTGCGGGTTAGGTTGTGAGGCACCAGCCGGGGGCGGGGAGGAGCCGCTGGGGTTCAGAGTGAGCTCTGCCACCGGGTGGGTCGGGGCGTTAGGCGCGCCCTTCATTGAGGCGGCGGTGGCCGGGCTGGGCGCCGGGAGTGAAAAGCGACGGCGCGGCTGGAAAATGCCAGTCCATTCTCGAGGGGATAAGAAGGAGACGAACCATCACGATGAGATGGAGGTGGACTACGCCGAAAATGAGGGGAGCAGCTCCGAGGACGAGGACACGGAGAGCTCGTCGGTTTCCGAGGATGGAGATAGCTCAGGTGCGCGACCCTGCTGGACTGGGACCTTGCGTCCCCGCGCCGGGCGCGCGACAGGCCGCTTTCTGCACGCCGGGCAGCTGCGTCCTGCTGGGAGAGCGGGGCGGGGAGAGAGGGAAGGGGCGGAGACTGGCTCCTGGCCGACCGGCTGCACCCGGACGGGTCGTGGGGCGCTGCCTGGCTCCTGGCGGGTCCGGGTTGACTGGGCGGGCAGGGCGGGGCGCGGGCCTGGGCTCGCCCAGCGACCGGACCCGCGCCGTCTAGCTCGCTGTGGGTCCCACCCTAGGGACCTTGGGGCTGTGCGGGCAGCTGTGGGCCGAAGCTTGTCTAGTAGACTTTGGAGAAGCCTCCTCTCCAGACCACCGACTTCTTTTCTTATTGCTCACCTGATTTCTCTCCAGGGTTGGGGTGTCGGGGCCAAGGGTGGTTTTGAACCCGTTCTTGGCTGACTTTGATCTTAATAAACGCAGCTTTCAAGTCCGCCTGTCAGTTCGCTTTTGACATCTGTACTCTTTCGGGGCTCACTTGGGAGCTGTCCGGTTTATGGTGTCTCCCTGAACTTTTCCGGAGAGAGCTATCAGGAGAGATTTTGGATCTTTATATGTTTATAAATGTGTTGTTTTTTGTCAACTTTAAAATTCTCGAAACCTTTTCTTCCCTTTAAGAAATTAAAAAAAAAAATCTCGACTGTCAGTTTTTTTTTTTTAAAGGGAAATGGGGTTGGGAAGTTCAGTAACACCAAAAGTCAGTTTTGCAAACTTTCGGGAATGGTTGTTAAAAAAGGAAATGGAGTTTATGATTACCTGAATTATTCTACCCCTACGATAAGGATGAGACTTCTTTGTGTTGACTGAACTTAAAGCAAGGATTGATAAATTGACAATCCATTATCACCTGATGCCCTCTGCAGGTTTTTCTTTCAAAGCAAATCTTCATGGAAAGATGTGGTTTTTCAATAAATAAATCAGCCATCTAAAAAAACCCAAGCATTTATGAGTGACTTCTTTGGGCAACAATGGACACTACTTAGTGTGAAGTATAAACAAATAGTTATAATCTGGTCTGAAAGAGCTGTCATAAATCACGATGAGATTAAATAGCCAAATAACTGCTGTACTATAAATAATACTGTAGGAATTTGAGGCAGGAGGAAATCTTCAAACTAGGGTGGTCAGAAAGGTTAGTTGAATAGGTGTAATTACCTTCACGATCTTACTTGAGTAGAATTTGGGATGGTAATGATCAGATGTTTCCATAGGGGGAGGTATGTAAGGAAAAATGCAAAGGTCATAAGATATTTGAAAAATGAGAAAACCAGTTTGGTTGGGAGAAGAACCTGAATTGGAAAAGGAAGAGGAAGGTATAGACATGAAAGATTCTCTAAGGATGAGTTTAAGTTTTAGGAACGAAGGTAAGTGGAAAAATCCAGCGTAAGAATGACGGCAGCATGAACAGAAATAGAAAAGTAAAAGGTGTAAGATAAAGAAGGAAGCTAGAGTATTTCAGACATGTTGCTATTGAGGTGATGGTGTTAGCTAGAGGGCCCCAATGAAGGAAGGATATATGATGTGGATGGAGCCTTGCATGATTTGGAAGTCTTCTGCATAGAAAGTAGGAAAGATTCCAAAAATGAGGGCTATAGAGAGAACATCCAGATTGTATGTGAATATAACTTTTATGTCTGTAAAACATTTTACCTTCAAGTGTTTATTGTATTTTTTGATGGGAGCTAAGGTTTTGCAAAATGGCATCTATTAAAATCCTTCTAATTAATGTTGACTACACTGTGATTTTTAACCTTTTTTTTTCCATTCTAGAAAATAATGGACAACTTAATCTTTGAAGCATATAATAATTTGCATTACAAATCAAACTTTTTAAGTGCAAGAAAATTAAAGTGAATTTTGCAGTTTTGCCTCTTTTAAAGCATCTCTTTTTTTTACCATATGTCTTGCATGTTAAACTTCCAGATTTTTTATTTTTCAATCTTGGCACTGAGCAAGTCCTAAGGGTACAGAAAAACCTTTACTATTTAATTACTGAATGAATTGTCTTGAAGAACCAATTTTTTAAAAAAAATCAAGGATAAACTTACCCAGAAATAGTTTCAGTCTGCTTTAGAAAAAATTTTAAAAATCATATATTTTCTTGTTATATGTAATATTTGAATATAATTGAATTCTTTCTCATTGTTTGATCTTTATTTGACCGTCAAAATGCAGGTCATTTTGTGTGTTATCTTGATGTGTTTAAACATGTGATATGAAAGTAGGAGATATGTTATCTAGGACACCCTTGATATGAGTTGCTTTCCTTAAAATGTTAGCTTGTTTTTCTCATTTTCTTCTTATTGAGATACAGTAATCTGGAGATAGGGAAAAATGGGAATAGGAGATCAAAATGTGCACATAATGAGATGAGTTTTATTTTTTATGTGACTGGCAAGTCAACCATGTAGGCAGTATAAAAGAATTTCAGAAGTGTTTTTCGAGCTGTATTAACTTTTAAAAGACATAATTATTTTAATGCTTAAGCTGTGAGTTGGAGGAAACAAGTGGATTAATTACTTCATAGATGTAGCTTAATCAGCTCTTGAAAATGTTTTTGAAAAAGAGTAAAAAGAATCCGCTTTAACTTTGATACTTTCATCTGTATTTTAGGATGAAATCTGTACTAAAAATTATTTTGAACCAATTTTGTTTATTTTCTCCTATGGGTTAATAACATTAAAAACCTAATATAGATCATATCAACCTTCACATTACAGGCTCCTTCCCCCTTTTAAAAAAACCATTTGAGTTAACAGATATATTTGAAACAAAACTAATTTTACCTTATTATTTGCTCTTTTTACTAACAGAAATGGATGATGAAGACTGCGAGAGAAGAAGAATGGAATGCTTAGATGAAATGTCTAATCTTGAAAAACAGTTTACCGATCTCAAAGATCAGTAAGTAGTGACTTCAGAAGGTCATTGTCACTGGATCTCAACCATGTCAGATAAATACTATTACAGGAGGCTCTCTACTCACTGTGAACTATTTTCCTTTTTTTAATTTCACGGTATTGAAGGATCCAAAAGGTTTCAGCTGTTGCCTGTCTAGCTTTTTAACCTGAGGTTTAGAAACAGGTTTCTTTTTTCTCTCTCAAAGTGCAATATTCAATAAGGAACTTTGCAAAATGATCATCTTATAGAGTCTACCTTTGCCTTTAGTCACAATGGTGGCCTTGAGGCAGGTTTTAGGAGGGTATATGAAATTACTCCATGGATGTTGGTAATTGAAATGTTTTCCCTGGGTTGTTGCACTTTTGGTTCTACTCTGCTTCTTTTATTTCTTTGTTTAAAATTGGATAAAGGTAGCATTTTGCAGATTTGAGGATGAAAGAGTGTATTTCCCAAAGGTGACAACGTGATTTTTGCTTATATCTTACACTGGATAGCACATACATTGAATGCTGTTGCATGGGCCATTTAGTTTGTTTCTTGTGACTTTGTGTGGTTGGAAAAATAGATTTATCCATTTACCTGTGAGAAAAATTGATGCTTGAAGAAGCAATTTGCCCATAATTCATCAGCAAGTGATAAATTAATCCAGTCTTTCTGCTTCCTAGTGCTATCGTGTTACTTCTGTTAACCCACAATACCTTGGAGGAAATACAGTGGAGTAGAAAGTACATTAGCTCTGAGTCCTGTCTTTCGTGATAGGTTTAAAAGGCATACTAATCATCCCTGTATTATCTACCACAAGAATTGAAATGGCAATATATGAAATCCTTAGCCATTTGCTTGGCATGTAAGTGGATACTTATTAGACACTGATTTTTTTACCCCCTCTTTCAAATGCCAGAACTCTTAGGTGAAGTTGCTAATAAAGAAGTGAGCTCCAATGATATGATAGGACACAGAATAGATACAAATGCAGATACACCTTAATTTATTCAGAAACTTTCTCTTCAGCTTATTAATATTTCATAATTTTTCTCCTTATACCTTTTCTTAAACTTATTTCCGAGACAGTCCCAAAGAAGAGATGAAGACATATTTAGCCATTTGCCAGTCTAAAATGGGACAGATTCATTTATTTAGTGAATTTTTAGTGTTAACTTTCATAGTGTTAGAGATGAATATGTAGATTATATTTCATGCTAGTACAACAATTAATATTAAAAATATTCCCAAGTTTAAAATTTGGCTTTGAAAAGCGTGATGTAATTATTTTATTCTAAAGATATATATTATTAATTTTAAATTGAAATTAATGTGGATTCCCAAAAAGTTCATTATTTGATTCATATGGAGAGTTCATCCATGACCTCTCTAGAAAATAGGAAACAAATTTTGTATTTTAGCAAAGTAACATATGAATGAATAACTCTCATATAATTAAGATATGCCTACTGAGCTTTTAATGTGTATCTTATGGTTATCTAAGAGAATAAAAATTGTCATAAAACTCTAGTATAATATGGTACTTAGGAGAACTCTGCAATTAGTCATTAAGCCTGTTCTTGGTCATAATGATACTGGAATTTGCTTTGAGTCTTGCTTTCTTATGGCTTGCTGGGGACTGCTAGCTAATCCCCTTCCAACTTCATTCATTTCTGAGAATGTATAAACAGATTGATAATTATCTAATTTTCCCCTCCTGCTCTAATTGCATTGTTTGGTGTTTTTATGTTATACTATGTGTCTCTGTAAGCTGCGTCAAATCCTTTTTAGAAGAGGTGGGAAATATAAGAATGATGATGGTAAAGATAAAGTAAAATTATTCTGCTTCTTCTGTTCTAGCATCACAGGGCACATAACACTACTTTCATAAGCCAGAAACTCCATTATTTGCAGTCTATATAATGGTAGATGGTGAGTTCTTCCTTTCTTAAAAAGTTAGAGGACGGTTCCATCCATTTCAACTTTCAGTATCCAATAAACATTAATTGGGCATCTACTCTGTGAATCCTATTATAATTGCTGGTGAGGGACTCACAATTCTTGCCTCTGAGGTGTTTCATATTTAAATCCCAAGGTTTTAGACATTACACTCACTTTGAAATATTCTTTTAAAAGGGTAGTTATTAAAATTGAATTATTAATGCACATACCCTCTTAATTCAAGATGCTCTTCACCTAGTTGGGATACTATATCAAAATTTTGCATAAGTAGATCTTTCTAATATTTTCAGCTTTTTTTTTTTTGAGACTAGGTCTCGCTGTTTTTGCCCATGGAACCTCAGGCTCATGTTGCCCGTGGTACCACAGACTCAAGCAATCCCCAGCCTCAGCTTCCCAGGTAGCTGGGATTACAGGCGTGCACCCCCATGCCCAGCTATTTTTTTGGAACTAGGTCTCACTACAGGCCCCAGGTGGGACTCGAACCATGATCCCTAGTCCCGGCTGCTTCATAGGCTGAAGCTTACAGGCACGAGCCACCGTGCCCAGCTATTTTCAGCATTTTGCCCAAAGTATTTATAATTTCAAAAAATGAAAGTATCATACTGTGCTTTTCTGACTTTACACATTTGCTTATCAGTATATCTTGAGTTTTACAAAAATAACCTAGACATGATAATTTATTATTTCGCAGTTAACTAAGATCTATTTTCCTTTTATAAAAAGTGAGTATTTATTGCATAACATTCTAAACTTTATATTCCCTTAGAATCATCATATACATCTCTATGTAATTAGTGATCAGTTATAGACAATTAATATTGACTGTGTTAATTTTATTGCTTTATATTTCCAAGACAAAAGAACAGTATTTTATATGAAAGTCAGGAACCATAATGCTTTAAAAAACCAAGTAATAGTAACACCTACAGGCATAAGTGGTTTCTTTTGGAAATTACTACATGCCATCCTTGTGACATATGATAGCATAATTCTTTACCTATGATACAGTATTAAGCGACAAAAAAATTTATAAAATGATATTAAGCTCTTAATCAACTTTGAAGTCTTTAAGATTTCCATTTCATGCCAAAAGAACAGTATTAGAAACACCTTTCATAAATAATGACAGTGTAAACATTTAGCTGTTAAATAAGAATTCTATCTTGCTGGATCATTGCCAAAAATAAATATTGGGTTGTTTCACTTACTCTGTCCTTGTTAATCAAGCTAAAGGTATGGGTGTGAGAGCTAGCAAATCAGAGTATTTGTATGTGTACTTTCATGTATAGTAACAGGGGTCTCCTGCCCAATCTTTCATTTACTTATCCAATAAACATGTAATTTTGTTATAGCTTCATTTGTCCAGTTGAACTCTATATGACAAATATAGGTTCAGTAGTCATTGGTTTTACCCTCATCATTCTACTTTCTCTTAGTTCTTTTTAAAATTAGGTAGACTGAATATGATAACATTAATTCCTTTTCAGAGAAGGTGGAGAGAAGCCAGTGCTTTTTTTTTTTTGACAACTACTAATGTCTCTTCACAATGATTTGTTTCTTTTAAACGGTTAAACTCCGTTAAATTACCATTTTCTTAGAGTTGACTTATTCTGCAGTTAAATTAAAACAAAAATTAAAAATGCCAAAACCAGTTATATTAGTTGTATTTTTTTGTCTTATGTAGTAGCCATCTTTGAGTGATACATCTAAAAAAGATAGAAAAATATCTATTTTGTGATTGTGTACATAAAATCAAATAATGTACTGATTCTTCACCTATGGTCAAGGCAGAAATACATTTTGTAGGTAATAATAGGAAGAGACTGTATAGAAATGGTAATTGTTAGCCACTTTGTTGGACTTATTAAATTAATGTCCTAATTTTTGCTTTGTTAAGACTTTATAAAGAACGATTAAGTCAGGTGGATGCAAAACTACAAGAAGTCATAGCTGGGAAAGCACCAGAGTATTTGGAACCACTGGCAACTTTGCAAGAAAATATGCAAATTCGTACAAAGGTAGCAGGTAGGAAAGTAAAACATCTTTTCCATTTAGTAGAAATGAACTCTTCAATAGATTTAAAAAGTATATGTTAAGTGAGTGTTTGTTGGTGGAGTTACAATATATTAGCACTGATCAGAACATTTCACTCTCAGTTTGCTCATAATTATTTATTAAATACCTCTTCTTTTTCCGTACTGCTTGTGGGGGATAAAAGAAAAGTCTTCCAAGTTGTCCAAGATGTTGTTGAAAAGATACTTCCACATCTGAAATAATTAGAAACCATAATACTTTAACTAAGATACTACTACTATAAGTTTAATATCCTAGTAGGTAACTAAGGTTCAATTTAAGTACTGTTAGTATTTATGAGAGTTATAGGACTTTTTAATTTGTAAGGATATTTTAAAAATGTTTGATTAGGATATTATAAAATAGGGAATTAGCCTTCAACCAGATGATTTAATGATAGTTTTTTAATTTTGGTAAGTTGGTGATTCATTTTTGGCTGTGAATAAATGAAGATGTGCTATATTTGTAGTGTTAAGTTTCAGTCTTCTGCTTATAATTGGGGTTCAACCATAGAATCTTAGATTAGTATTCATTACCAGAATTTTTCTACTCAAGATTATCTTTTTGTCAAATTGAAAACTGAATTTTAAGTAATGAAGATGCTGATTATTTTCATCTGGGGAAGGGTGTTGTGGTACTAATTCTCATAAACTTGCTATTTAATAACTAAAGTGTTGATGATAATAGTTTCTATGCTAAAGTCACCTTAAATCAGTTTTTGAGTACTTAATACTAAATGTGTAGATGATAGGATATTTAATACATGCTATCTTTGCATGTTAATTTAGTGTATCCTTAAAAGTTAATTTATCCCTAATTTTCTTTGATATGCTGGAAGCACTATATGAAACTTACTGGATGTTTAGTAAATATTACTTAACTCAGTTATTTACATTTTTACTCTGTGGCCTTCTTTATTTTTGACTATACAGTTAGGTGTGTCAGTTGCTAACAGCAGTTTCAAATATCTGTCTTGTCTTTACAAAACAATAACATTTCTAGAGCTAGTTATGGCTTGCAGTTTAGCAAAGCTCATGTAGAGTTCTTTGCCATTTATTTTGATGGCATCTTTGCATGACCATGTTGGCTTATTTTATACTATTGCCTTGAAACCTCTAAATTAAACTCTTGATTGCTCATCCTCTAGCTGAAGCCCTGTCAGAAACACTTGAACATCATAGATTTTATTATATCAGTTTATACTTTTAATCCTCTTGGAAATATTAATCTCTGAAAATAAATGATACTTAAAACATAGTGGTTTTGATGGCTGTGGTATCCAGTTGCTTGACTATATAATTAATGAAATCAGTGTTTGTTTCTAGTATGAGTTCTCAGAGATTTTTTTTCATGGGAAAGAGTTTTATTTTTATTTTGGTCATTCTCTTTAACTTTTAGTATTCTTTAGAAAATGGGAAAGAGCTAAAATTTATAGTACAGTTTATTCCTGGCTCTTAAACTTTAGTGTTCTTTGACAAATATTTAACCGAGCCTTTTATTTTCAGATTTTAAAAATAAAGTTAGGATCACTTGTTAGTTTCTTCTTGATTCATCTTATAAAGTGCATCTAAGATAGAATTCCTGTAGGGAAGTGATAATGAAACTTCTTATTGCTAACATAATCAGAGTAATTGTGTTTGGTTGCAGGAATCTATAGAGAGCTGTGCTTAGAATCTGTAAAGAACAAATATGAATGTGAAATACAAGCTTCTCGCCAGCATTGTGAGGTACTGTTATTTTGCTTAACTTTTAAGCTAATTTCATCTCTTCAAGCCTTTTCTGATGCAGTAATTAAAAAAGTATTTAAGTGAAGCAAAATCAAATAGTACTTTAGCTCATCACTTGTGTAATTTTTTTTCTTTTCTTTTTTTTGAATACAGTTTCCCTAGAAGCTGTATTGGAAATAGAACACAAAGAAAGGACCATAGAAAAGAACCAAGTGAGATAATTTGAGAAGTTTTGCAACTGTTCCCATATAAGGATCTTGTAATGATTAATGCATCTGGCATCACTGAAAATATTAGTGTAGTTAGTATACATGCAAACTCAAAAATGCACATCCAGTAGTGCAATTAGATTGTTGAATTATAGCATTAATTTCTCACTCACTTCATCTGTTTTCCATGTTTTAGAGTAGAATTCTCTATTTATGTAAAAAAAATTTGAATATGTTCTATTTATTTTGAAAAGAAGTTCTAATTTTGCAGATGTTTAATAAAACCTGGACCAGGTCATTAGTATTGGAAATAAGGACAAGTTCTATAATGATTCTTATTTTACTTTAATATACTATTCCTTATAAATTAATAAAGTATTAATTATAAATTAATCAAATACCCAAAATAGATGTGTAAAAAATAATGGAGTAGTTTCATTTTTTTTTACTATAATTGAAATGAAATATCTTTGATTTTTACCAACTCCTTGGATCTTCTTTGTTAAGAAGTACCCGTTCAGATCTTTTACCTTTTGTTGTGTGACTGGTCTCTTTCTCATTGACAGTAGGGCCTTGTTTTATATACATATAGGGGCTTTTTTGTTTTATATATGTATTTGTGTGTGTGTGTGTAGAGAAAGAGAAGATAGAGCACTTGCTTGGATATAAATGCTTTTTTGTTATATGCTTTGTGAAATTTTTTTACTGAGGAAGTAAGATATCTTTTTACTCTTTTTGATGACAATGTATAGTTTCATTTTTTAAGTATTGAATTTATTCTTTTTATATCATGTGCTTTTTGTGTTTTTTATCTGTTGAGGTAAAAAGATATTTTAAAATTTTGCTTTTAACCTTTAAATTGCTACCATTAGTTAATTTTTGCATATGTTAAAAAGTATGGTGCTAAATTTAGTATTTTTAGTATTTTTTAACATATCTCAGCACTATTTATTACATGCCTTATTGTCTTACTAATCAACAGTACCAGTTTTTGTTAATTACTCTGACTTTTCACATTGGTCTTATTGGTGCCAGATTAATTTCTTAGTACTCTTTTTTACAATGTTAACAAGGCATCTTCATAAGAGCAATTTCAGGGTCATGATGTCACATAGAAAATGTCTACCACTTCTATAAGCAGTGCTGAGGAAGAGAATTGATAAGAGGTTTTTTTTTTTTAAATCCAGTCTGGCTATGTCTTTTTTGCTGGTGAATTTAGTCCAGTTACATTTGTAGTAATTATTTTTATATTAGTACCAACCTATTTCATGTGTTTTCTATTTGTTCTGCTTTATTCTTTTAAATTCTTACCTGATCTTTTTGGAAGTGTGATTTATTGAGTTTTAAAAATGTATCCTGAAGATAGTTTTATTTCTGGTTATTTTAGTTATTACCTCAAGTAATTGCATTAATAGGATTTAAATATTGATCAATAACTCTTCCCTCTTCCTGATCTATAGAGGACCTTAGAACCCTCTCATTTTGTTTATTCCCTCCCAAATTATAAGTTATTGTTCACTATTTTAGTTTCTTCTTCCTTTTTAACTATCAAATGAGACATTATTTTGATCTCACAGAATTAGTTATTTTTTGGTTGTCTGCATTGTGTTATGTATTTATTAAGTGTTTTTGAGTTGCAACCATTATTAGGTTCATCTTTTACTTCTCAAGGAACATTCAAGGCATTACTTCACATAGTCTCTTAGTGGTAGTCTCAGTTTTTATTTGTCCAAAGATAACTTTTTTGTAATGATACTGGGGGATAGTTTAGGGAGGTTAATATATTGTAGTATGGTGATTCTTATTTCTAGGATCTGCTTTTTTTTTCATAGATTGTTCTTAGAAATCTTCAGTCATTTATAGATAACATTTTTCCTTCACCTTATTGAATGCTTTTAAGCTCTTTGTTGTTCTTCAGTTTTTCCTGCTGTGTGTCTCCATGGGGATTATTTTTCCCTCTTGACTTGGATTTGTTGTGCTTTCTGAATCTAAGAGTTTATTTTCCATTAACTTTGGAAATTTCTTAGCCATTATTTTTTTTCTGCCTCTTCCATTTTCTCTACTTTCTTCTTCTGAAACTCCACTTAGTCATATGTAAATTGTCACCCATCTTCCATATCATTTTATAATTCACACTCTAAAATTTAGTGTTTCATTGTCTGAAATTCTTCAGAATATATAATCCTGTTTACTCCTTATTTCATGATTCTGGACCGACTGTGGCAGGTTTTATTGGTAGGAATTCTGTGAGGATATAGGCTCTTCAGATAGTATCTGTTTTTACTTATCCCAGGTTGTTTTATCTAGGTATCTATCTGGGTGTGCCACCAGCCCAAACTGTTTTAACTTTTTTACTTAGACTTACTGGAAGATGCAGGTAGTTTGTGTTTGTATCTAAAATATGTAGGTCAAGTCTGAGATAACTTTTTCAGGAAAATAATTTCCCCCACTTCTTATCTAGGCTAAGACAGATTTCCCTTAGGTGAATTTTCTCTAGTCTACCTTTTCATTGAAGGTTTGAGCCTTCAAAACTCTATAGGGATTCTGAACTCATACCACCTCTTTTGTTTAGGTCCAAGATGTTTTTAAGTTGCCATTAAAACTATACTGTAGTGTATTGACACCAGCAAATATGCTCAAAGAAACCATAGTTTCAGTATCAGGTTAACACAGTTAGTTTTGAGTTCCTTGTTTATTTTTGGTACTTGGAGTAATATCTCTTATTTTCGTAAGAGCTTAGCTGTCTCTTTAAAAGGATGTTTGTGGTGTTTTATCTTAGACTCCCCCCCTATATGTGTTATCAAATTTACTATATAGTTACAAATAAGTCAGGAAGATATCTTCAAGTAATGTTTTTTATCAGGCAAAAATACTGATATCCTTTCTTGTCAATCATTTTTTTAAACTTTCTTCTCTCCTGCATAGAGATGCTAAATATTTACCTACATTTTTCCTAATTTATGGCATTTAAATAAATATTTAACATATAACTAAACTCTATTAATCTGTTTTGTTATATAATTAACTTGAAGGTACTTACCAGTAGTTGAAGGGTAGTTTGGACAGAGGAAATAAAAGGTGGAAAAGAACTTATATTTTCAGTGATTTGTATTGTATAATTCACTCTCATTTAAATCTCTACAACAAATTTATGGAATAGTCTTGACTCTATGATAGATCATTGGAGCCTAAAGAAGTTAAGTAATTTGCTGGGGTCATAGAATTAATGAGCAGCAAAACCTAAATTGAAATCTCTTGCTCTTTCTAGTCATGCTTGCAGTTTACTAATCATTCTGAACTTCACTATTCAGGCCTTTTTATCTGCTTATTTACTAGTTCTACATTTGACACATACATAAATAACTGAGAGGCAAGGGAAGTTAGAAGAAGGAAGATGTAATTGCTGTTTGTCAAAATAAAATTTTTAGTAGCAGATAGAAAGGAAGAACCAGGACAGAAACTAGACATGTTCTTAGGTATATGCAGAGAGTTTGCCAAAACACAGAGGCAGTTAAGGCAGCAGGTGGTTTATATCAACTTAAAGAAGTGACATTTGTATAGTACTACAATGTGTCAGATGTAGTGGAAATGCCTTACTTAAATCACCTCATATCATGTTCTCCCCAAGGTTAGAGATGATTATTAAGATCTGACAGCAGGAGATGGCAAGGTCTCAGTAAGGTCTTCAGAGTTGAGGGTTTGAATTCCAGTCCTTGTGAATGTTGGTGAGAGCTCTGCAGACTCTGATCTTGGTCTATGCATTGATTTTTTTTTCTGATTATAACATTACTAAGTATATACTGAGAAATCAGTCTAATAAGAGAATGAAATAAACCATAATCTGCCCACCAGAGGTAATCGTTTTTCATTCACTTGGCATGGTTATATTTACTGTTTGTAACCTAATTTTTTTTCACAAGCAATGTTTAATGAACATTTTCTAAAACTACTATAAATATTTTCTTAGAAAAACTTTTAGCAGGTAGTTAATTTGTGTGCATATTTCTGAAGGCACATGAGAAACAACCATTTCCTCTTCCATCACTAAATTTTGCATCTCAGTGGTAATTATCTAACTCTTTTAGCTATCACTGCTGGAATTAACTCTCATGTTTCTAAATAATATCAGTTTTAGATATTATATGTTTGTTTTCTATTGCGTTTGCTTGCTCTAAATTTCCCTCATCCCATCTTTTAACATTGTTATGTCACAATTTTTGTTTTTGTTGTAAATGAATTTTGTTCACTAAGAATCATTTTATCCTTAAAGTTCCCCTCTTGTACAATTATTTTGTTTAATCTTTGTGTTAATAATTGCTTTATTTATTGTTAATTTCCTCTTTGTTAGCCCTTCTTTGCAGATCTATGAAAGCCTCCTAATGTTGTTTTCCATGTGATCAAATGCATCAGATAATTCAGGAGTTCTACCTGGGACTCCCTTGTTCATCCTCTGTCCTCCATTGTGTACCATCCTTCAGATGCTTTCCAGGATAACTGCATGGCTATCTTCATGGATATTTCTTCACCTTTACCATGGAAATTTCCTTTACCTCTTTTCTGCTGTTTTCTTTCTTTCTTTTTTTCAATTTAGTAGAGTAACTCCCTGAGAAAAGGTATATAGAAGTTGGTTTTTTGAGACATCTTGTATTGATTAGTTACTTTTTAATAAATTACTCCAAAATATAGTGCTTATAACCGGTTGTAAACATTTATTATTTTGTTGCTTCTGACCAGGAATATGGAAGCAGCTTAGTTGGTGGGTCTAGTTCAGGGAATCATGTTATATTGCAGTGAAGAGGTCAGTCGGGGAAGCAGTTTTCTGAACATGTGACTAGGAAATGGGGTATCTTCAGGCTGGCAAGTTTTTCCTGGTTATTGATTAGAAGCCTTAGTCCCTGGACTTCTCCAAAGCCTGATTAAAGGCCTATATGACTTGGTAACTGACTTCCCCCAGCAAGTGGTCCAAGAGCAAGATAGAAAGAATAATTTTTTTTTAACCTAGATTTCTGCCACATTCTGTTCATTTAGAACTGTCACTGAAGTTCATTCAAGGGTAGAGGAATTAGGTATGTCTGTCAAAGATTTGTTGAATGTGTTTTAAAACCTTTGTATCTTTCATGCCCCAAAACATCTTTGTTTTGACCCTTAAGAGTGAGGAATTCAAGGTGATAATCATGTTTCTTCAGAAATTTGAAGACATTTTTTTCATTGTTTTCTAGCTTCTAGTATTGCTTAAGAGAAGTTTTATTAACTTGTTCGGTACTGTGTGCTTACTGATTTTGCCAGTGGAGTCACTGAAACCTCATTAATTTTGATTCCTCAACATTTCTTACTGAATATCTTTAAGAACTCTGTATCCTGTATGCTGTGGAACAACATGATAATGCCTTGGTGTAGGTCTCTTTTCCTTCGTTGTGATAGAGGAGTCTTTTAATTAGGACATTCATATCTTCAGTAATGGGAACTTTCTTATATTGTTTCTCTAATATTTTCTTATCCATAATTTTCTGTTTTCTCTTTTTAGAATTCTTATTGATTGGGTACTGGATTTCCAAGATTGGTCTTTGAATTTTCTAATTTTTTTTCTTATTTTCCTTCTTTCCCTTCTGTCTTATTTCGTTCTTTTCTTTTTATTGAATATTTAATTTTTAATAGTATAGGTAATTTCCAAGAGGCCTTGTGTCCTTTGATTATTAATTTTTATTCACTATATCGTTAATTTTATTTTTCCAAACATTGATTAAAGCAAGAAATGGTCATACACTATAATGCTAGGAATTTTCAGTGAAACTGGTGGGCAAGAAAACATAACCTTCTTTGTGACAACTGAAAAAAAATTTTTTTGTTTTTGAGACTAGGTCTCACTATTTTTGCCTGTGGAACCGCAGGCTCTCGTTGCCCGGGGTATCACAGACTCAAGCAATCCCCAGCCTCAGCTTCCCAGGTAGCTGGGATTACAGGCGTGTGCCACCATGTCCAGCTATTTTTTTGGAACTAGGTCTTGCTACGGGCCCCAGGCGGGACTTGAACCGCGAACCCTAGCCCCGGCTGCTTCATAGGCTGAAGCTTACAGGCACGAGCCACTGTGCCCCGGCCTTACAACTGAGAATTTTAATGGGAAAAATGCAGCAGGCTATAAATAGGAATATCCAAAACATCTTTCAACCACTTGAGCACTTGGTTTTTCCATGTCCTTTACATCGAGGTTGAAACTGACCGCAGGAAATTTCAGACTGATGGCTAAATCTCCCTATCTGCAGAATCTCCTCCTTCTGGTGGCCAGCACTGTAGCTCTATTGTAGATTGCAGATTTTGCAGATGAATGTGGATGATGTACAAGGACAAATTTCAGCCAACATTCAAAAGCACAGTGTATTACAGAAGCATCATACTTTCCATGGGGCTCCTGTTCACCCGGTGCCAGGTCTTCTGGTAGCATCTTGTTCTTTTTTCATGTGTAACATTTTTTCTATGGGTATTAAATATAATTTGAAACTTTTTTTCTGTCTTGTTTTATGTTTGTTTTTCTGCCTTTCATTTTGGATGCTTTTTGCAAATAGCTAGTGCTTTTTAGCTTTCACTCATATTTAACAAGAGACAATAAATCTGCCTCTTTACAGAACTTTCAAAGCTGAACTCTAAAGTTTTCTTTATACTAATGATAGAGATCTTTCTGCTCTCTAGGACTTTCCATGTATTTTTCCTGAATTGCCTATATATATCTTCTTAATTTCTTTTCATATTTGAAATTAGTGCTTGAACTTTACAGAATATTACCCATTATCACAGTACAGATCTTGGTGTTCTGTTTCATTTTACTTAAATATTCAGTGATTATGATGTGAGATTTTGCTCTTCCCTTTGACAACTACTGATATTGTTTGTTGATTTATTTTGTATATGGTTTTTGTGTGTTTCATGAGATATTAGTGAGTAGATAAGAGAGTTTGTGATCTGAGTTCATTTGCAGTCTTAGTCTAAGAAGTCTTACCCTACTTTTCAATTCTGAATTATTAGTGTCTACAGAGCAGTAACATGGGTATACAACAATTTTGTCATCACCAGTACTCTATTATTGGATTTTACTTTGTTCTTAATTCTATGTTTTATAAGTTTTGCTATTGTCAGCATCATTTTACATACAACTTTGGCTGAGATTGTTATTTCCTTAGAATAGAATCTTCAACATGTAATTACCATAACAAAGGATATTATCATTAAGAGCCTTCATTCTTGTTTCTAAATTGTTTCCAAAGTTTTGGGTCACATATATAATCAGTATCAGTTAGCATTGTGTATTATAATTGACAAAAAAAAAAAAACAACTTTGCCAAGTGAAAATAATATCAGATAATGCAAATTTTATTTTGCATTGTTTTCTCCCTCTTTGTCCTATTTTGACATTGGATATTGGCAGTATTTAGATTTTTCTTACTGACTTACATTCATTTGTTAAATGTCATCTTATGACTACTAAGACTTTCATATTACAAATATTTTAATGCCCTTTTACTTTTTTGTTTTTTAATTTTTATATGATTAAATATAATAGTCTTTTTACTTATGACTTCTCTTTTTTTAAGTTCAAGAGGAACAGGTTAAGGGAAGGAGCCCCAAATAAGTTTTCCTATGACTTCTCTTTCTAATTTTTGTGCTTTGAGATTTTTTTTGGTCTCAATATCAAATCTTTCCTTTAGTTCCTTGTAATTTTAATTTGTAAATGTAACTCTTTACTCCCTTTATTTTTACATAAAATGTGAGGCAAAAAATCCTATTTTTTTCTTTATATAAACTCATTTTTTTCAGTTGTCATATATTATTTAGATGTCCAGGTGTGTTGAAAAACCACCTTAATCATATAATAAAATGCCCCAGAAACCACGGTCTGTTTCTGAGCTTTTAAATTCTAATTTTTATTCCCTGCTAATACACTTAACCAAAAATGATGGTGGCTTTTTAATATGTTTTACTCTCTGGTCATAACAGTCTTTCAGAACTTCCCAGGATTCTAGTCCTAAAGGAAGTGAAGAAGAGTGAGGTAGCTAAATCAAGAAATTGCCTGAAGAGATTTATTCCAAAAACAGGCCAGTGTGAGTCCAGCACAAAAATCCCTGTGATCACTTTCCTGGGCAACTTAAAACTGATGAGAAACAACATGGGTGTCAGCCAGGGAAAGGACTTAACAAATAGGTTCACTTAGTCTAGGTATGGAAATTTGAGGATTATGAGATCTTGAAGACCAATAATTAATTACAGCAGTACTTTTAAAGAATGAAATTATGTTCTGCACCACAGAAACCTCCACAGTTACCAGAGCAAGACGGACTGGATGTCTTTTTTTTTTCTGCTCTATTATTATTATCCTCTCACTGCTCTATTATGAATTTTTTTCCTATTGAGGGAAACCTTTTAAGGGTCTTACGGTGTTGGGGATAAGGGAGAGGAACAAAGAAAGAAAAGATTCGAAGCACTTCTATCTCTATTCTTTAAAAATATAGTTATAATATCTTTATAGGTACCTCAAAGTTTCAAACATTTCAGTCCCATTGTGGCTTGACTTAGGACAAATTAACCATTAGAAAGAGAATAGGTCAGGTAAACTTTCATGTTCTTAACAAAATTCTTATATTCTTATCATATTCTTTCATATTCATATTCAGAAGCCTTATTTTTACTTTGTGTTCGTAGTCATCAGATTGGAGAATCTGGATCCCTTTATAAAGTTGTTATATATCTTGACTGAGATGGAGGCATGACTCCCTTTATCTCTAATACATAACATTTGATGAAATGTAAATGTAGTTAAGACTAGAATTTTTTTTTATAAAGCAGCCCAGAGATAAGCATGCAGGGAGATAATTTTCCTTGTGATATCTAGGATAATCTTCAACTTTGCTTTCTCTCTAGTTTCTGGTTCAGATTTACAAAGACCATCATTTCTCTACTTCTCAGGAGAATTTAAATGTGTGTAGACTCTAAATTTCAAACCCCAAAGAGAGAACTTTGTGATTCACACAGAAAATACTGCCTCAATGGATGTGGCTTCTATCTTCTGCAATAAATCAGGTCTTAATATATATCCTAAAGTTTCTCTAGGACAATCATATCTAGTTATATCTCAATAACCTTAGATCCTTATTGAAGATAAGCATGTGATAGAGTGGGAATCTGTCATAGCTTTTTATATAATGAATCTATGTATTATACCTATGTATATTTTATGACTTTCAAAATAAGGGATACAGTGTTATATAAAGTAATGGCATAAAACTAGTAGATCTGGGTTCTAGTGTGATTTGCCAGTACATGATTGTATCTCCCTTAGCAAATCATTTAGTCTTTCTATAGCCTTGTTGAAAAATTTGGATATAATTAGTGTAGTTTTATAACTTTTACTATAAGCAAATTATTTAAAATTTTAATAAAATATGTACTTGAATCTTTTTCTGTGATTTTGGTTTGTTTTAATGTGATATTGAGATAGTAGTGAGGAATAAAGGCATAATTAGTATTCTAAAAAAAAAATCCATTTTATAATGATTTACTTTATAGGAGAGCTTGTCCATTATGGTAACAAGTGGGACTTCCTTAAATTTAAATATGAGTTTTTAATAAAGTAAATATTTACTTCTTATTCTTATCATGTATAAATTTAGCTGTTCTTAAACAACTTAATTCCAGGTAATTAAATACACGTTTATATATTATATTTTCTAGTTTCATGTCTTTCATATATTTAGTATTTCATCTTAAAATTTTTTAAGTAAAGTAAAAAGTAAAAATGTCATATGTTGGAGTATTTTGAGTAAGTTATTTAGTACTGTAGTTAAGATAGGTCGGTTTTTGACTTCTGCTTTCTACCCCCCACCCCAGAGTGAAAAGCTTTTGTTGTATGATACAGTCCAGAGTGAACTGGAGGAAAAGATAAGAAGGCTTGAAGAGGATAGGCACAGCATTGATATTACCTCAGGTAATGGGAATGATGTGATTGTGATGTTTAAATGATACTGAATCTTTGTTTACTATAATATCTTAGTCTCCTAACATAAATATTATGTAAATATGTAAATGAAGAGTCTTAATGAGAGAGGGAAGGTGAGACTTCTAAAGAATTTGCTATGATTGTGGTTGTTGCTTTGATTTGAATTACACTTCAGAGAGGCGTAGAAAATGGAGCACATGAGAATGGAGCACATGAAATAGAAGTGTAACAGGAACTATAGGAATAGTACTCTGTAAGAACATTATTATAAGAATAATAATGGGAGACTGCTAAAGTATGCATTCCTCCCTTTGAGTCTTAAAAGACTGTCTTCTGAAAGAAGGAATAAAAATTTTTTTTCATTGGTACCACACAAACTAGGACAAATGGGTAGAAGTTATAGGGAGACAGGTTTTTGTCTGAGAAAAAGGGAAATTATTAGTTTGTTCATTATCATAATTAACTAACTCCAATATGAAATTGGCTTTTTCAGGGGTGTTGTGGTAAGACTTTCCTATGTATGTGGAAAATTTACTTGTTTTTTCTATAATTCTTGTGTGTTACTTTACTCACTATAAATTTTATTTTCCTAGTGTAGGATAGACACAGGCAAGTTTGACAAGCTAAGTTCCATTACCTACTAGTTGGGTGAACATAGATTGCAGTTACTTTAGGTTTTCTGAATTGGTCTTTTTGTCTGCAAATGACAATAATAGGAATATTTATCTCAAGTAACTTAGACAAGTAGGTGTCTCACCTTTGAAAATGCATGTTTATATACTAAAGAGTATACCTGACAAATGTCTGTTGATGATTAGCCATTGAATGCCAAGTTAATTTTTACTTTAATAAAGGCAGAGGGAAATTATTAATATATATAGCTGCTTACGAAATAACAGTCATATATATATGTCATATATACATAGCAGTGAAGTTTTGCTACCTTGATAATAGTCTTTTTTTCTCCCTATGATCTCAATCTGTAAGCTAATACTTAATTTTTCATTTATTTGCCAGAGCTGTGGAATGATGAACTTCAGTCAAGAAAAAAGAGAAAGGATCCTTTTAGTCCTGACAAAAAGAAGCCAGTTGTTGTTTCAGATATCCTTTTCCAAATTTTCTGCTCTTTAAAATGCCCTGATATACATTTTGTATTCTACAGTTCTTTGTAACTTTTACTGCTACATATTGACATTATTTGCATGATTCTGTAATGAGCAAAGTATGGCTCATAAAACTGATTGTAGGCAGAAGGATATAGTTTAGGTTAAGAAAGGTTGGGAATGGAAATTTAGTTATGATCTCAGCTTTGAAAATTAATATGGGTTTATAGTTCCCAAGGGCTTTCATGTGGAACAGCTGTTTGGTACATTGCATGATTGTTTAATTCTCATGTGTATTTTTAAACATGATTTATGGTTCTACTATTGGAATGCTTTTAATGTTGCATTTAATCTTGACATTCCCTATGGTCCTCTGTCCCCCAAAACAAAAACAAAAATGAAAACAAACCAAAATAATAGTGATTTGGTTGAAGGTATATCTTACAGTCAGTGAGGAGAAATAAAAGAATGAGGCTATAGTATCTGAAGTACTGGTTATTCTGGTACTAAGGCTTTTGAATGATTTTAAGTCAGAATTCAGCATGCCTGAAGATATGTCCAGAAATTATTGTTCTATTCACTGAAGAAAAGCAGAAATTTGGAAATTTAATTCAAAGTGTGGAAGTCTTATGGTTAAATACACCTTGACTTTTCAACGTCCATATATAGTTTATATGCTACAAGATCTTGATATTCTTGAAGACTGGACAACAATTAGGAAGGTATATAGAACAATGGAATACAAATAAATTTTTATAGACTATTTTTTAAGATTCTGTAATTTTTCACAAATATATCAAAATGATTATTATAAATTTGTTCTACTTTGCAGTATCTCTCTAAGGAAGTTAATGCTAATACAAATAAGAGTGAATTGAAAGTATTTTAAGAAACATGTCAGCAGTTTGATTGTAATATTTTTCTGAATAACATTTTATGTAAACGTACAACAAACACTTATTAGGTTTTTATTAACCATTCTGTGCCTAACCCTTAGTCCAGTTCTGGATCACACAGAGAATCATATTTGTTGAATGAACAAAAGTGAATATTTGAGCTTTTATTGTATGTTATCAAACACCAAAGACTTGTGGGATTTTCTCTGTTTGTTTGAAAGTAGAGACTTATTTTACTTAATTTTTCCATTTTTATGACTGTCTTAATTGAGTTCTATTATATCAGGTATTGACAACATATTTAGGAAAAATTGTTATTCTTTATGTATATACATCTTATGATATTACACATTAATAATGAGAGCAGCTGAAGATTATATTTCACTGTTTGTTAGTTGTTGAGTTTATCAGTAACATGGTATATATTAAACAGATACCAAAATATACTTTTAGTCTATGGACTTAAATAACTTCCTTCTTCCTCTTTTTTTTTTTTTTTTTTTTTAATAAAGGCAATGGCTACATTGGGTCCACACAGAGTAAAAACAGAACGTAAGTGTTATTTCAGAAACTTTTTCTCTAGAGACTTTTTGAATCAGGGTTGTTAAGTCTCACATACTAAAGTGCTCCCTCATCAGTAGTTTCATTTCATCAATGAACCCAGTAGCTGACATTATGAGGAATATTTTGGGAGTCATTGCCTCAGGGAAAAATTGCAAGATTTCTGAAAGCAATGTATTTTTCTTTCACTCTTCAGCTGTGTTACTGTCACTGATAATCAATTTTGAAAGGTTTTATTATTTTATATGGTCTTGGTAATTCTATGGTAGATGACTTTTGATCTGTATTTTGCCTTCAGGGAGACTGTGAGTTATGAAATTGTGGACAAAATTCTTTACATGCTTGCATTTTCTAGGAGAGAGGTTACAGTGGCAGCAGTGAAGTCCATCAAAACAAAACAAAACAAAACAAAACAAATTTGCTCATCACTAAGATTTACACATTCTGATAAGCATTAATAAAATTCATATTAAACTCTACTTTTTTGATTTTTCTGGAGAGCCTAATAATCACTGACAAAATACTTAATATACCTTATTGTCTAGGCTAATTTTCTGTTTCCTCCTTTTACTTTCTCTTTCCTAATTATTTTAAGAAAAATTAAGCTAGATTTAAGTAAAAATCACTTGTTTTAAATACTAGGTAGAGGATGTTCTAGTCACATTCAGACAGGTAGTCTATAAAAGATTAATTCCATTTTATATGTAGCTCAAGGATTTCTTTAAACTTTGTGTCAGGAAACTGTAGCAATATTGTAATAAATTATTTCCTTGGGAATTAACTAGAAGTACTTATGTCTCTAAGTTCTTAACATTTTTGAATCATTTGATTCCTTTGAGAATCCCACTGCACTGTTGAATGGGTCTCCTCACCACCCATTTTCTTTAGTTTTATATCCTGTTTTGTTTTTTTCATGGTAAATACCACAATTTTTGATTTTCATTGCATTATTTTTATGTTAATCTATTGCTGGTTGTATTACAAAATTCATAAAGGTCAGAACCATGTTTTTTGTCAGTTTTTCTTCGGCATCCACCATGAGTCTTTGTGGCTGGAGGTTCTCAGAAAATATTTATGCATGAATGAATAAATGCTTAGTGAACATTTTCTACATACCAGGCACTATATGAGGCTCTGAGAATACAATGTTGCAAGAAATGAACCTTTAAGAACCTCCTGGGGAGGCAGAACAGTATATGTAGATAAGTGAAAAGATGATGGCAGATTATAATAATTGCTGTGATGGGAAAATGAAATTGTAATGAAGATTAAGGAGTGGGTAGGATGGTTGAGAAAGACCTTTCTCTGGTGGTGATATTTGAATGATGAAGCAGGTACCTATATCATTATATGCTTTAGACAGTATGCTTCGCAAAGAACTCTTTCTCTGCATGAGTTTATCAGATTAATGTCAAATCATTTCTATGTTTCTACTTAGAAAATTTATTTTTTAGAGCCATAGACCTGAAAAACTCTTGATAAATATATTAAACTGTGATGATTTGGAAATGTCAGATGACTAATCAGGGAGAAGATATTAGAAATACAATTTTCAGCAAAAATATCGCAATTGATATTTCAAGTCCTATTTAAAATTGGCACTAGTAATTGATAATTTATCTGCCCCCCCTCCTTTGGCAATTGCCTAGTTAATTATTTATTGTACATTGTTCAGCTTTGTTTAGTAGCTTTGAATTATATAAGAATGTAAGAAATTAAGTTCTCTTTCAGTAGATTTTGGTTTGTTTTCTAAGAAATAGCTATACGTTTTTTTCACATAAATGTATGGTATTCTTAATGTTGTGTAATTTTGTTTTTCTGACAATGTCTTATTAATATAACAGTTTCTGAACTGATCCCTTTAGCGCCTGTGAAACTGGAAAAACATTTGCACAGTGCTAGATCTGAAGAAGGAAGATTATATTATGATGGTGAATGGTATATACGTGGACAAACAATATGTATTGATAAAAAAGATGAATGTCCTACAAGGTAAAAGATCTTTATCACTTCATTGTTGCTCAGTGGTAGAATTTACATCATTGTCTGTAAATATCTGATGCCCATAGTGCATTCGCAATGCATCTGTAGTTGCTTGTGGAACCTTTTATCTCTTGACATATGATTTGATTAGCATGTATATATACCAGTGTTAGTACACCAAAGTTACATATTCAGTTCACGAACATAAGAATTAACACAAATCCTTACCTTTTGCGGGTGTGTTACAGTATTTTAGATAGAACTGGAAGGAATTATGGTAGCTGAAATGAAAATGAAAAAGATGAATGCTGAGTGATCTCACTTATATGTGGAATATAAAGAAAACAAACAAAAGGTCAAGAAAAAGTTAAAAGTTAGCAAACTGATCATAGAACTGAAGCATACAGCAAAAGAGGGGGAGAGAGGGGACACAAGTTAAAGGGATGAAAACGAGAAAATATGTGAGTGGTTCATGGATGATATGGTGGCAGTAGAACTACTGGGACTATGATAATGTAAGAAAAAAATTAATAAAAATATGAATTTGCATCAGAGTAGAAAGTAATGGGAAAATTCTAGAGTTACTAATTAAAGTATTACTTGAGAACTAAAAATTGCCTTATAAAAAGACTCATTTTATCTAGGTTTTAAGTTTATATAGTTATTTATATATCCACTAAGTCTTATCTGCTTGTGACCTTTGACAAAGGCTAGCTTTAATTATTGCCCTTATTCCTTTAATAAGTTTGTATTTATTTGGGATAGTAACTGTCTACAATAAAAGAATATCTTTTTCTCCCTATTAGAAGTGAAAAAAGTGTTTGTGTTTAGTTTCAGATACTAGTTTTCCAAAAATAGTGGTTAATTGGATTGTAACTTGAACTTTACATTTTCAGGAGCATTATATATAAATTTTTCATTAGAAATTCATTTGAACTAATTGCTAGTTTATACATCATACCCCTGGATTTTTTGTGTTCTTACTGCTTTTGAGACATATTATTGTTACATGACAGGAATGTGGTTAAAAAAAGAGGTTAAATGGTCCATGAAAGGATTAAACAACTTTTTTTTTTTAAAAAGATTTCTATATGTAGATTTAGTGTTACAAGTCTTTACAAGGATCATAGATAGATTGACACTGGAAATTAGGGACTGGTATTTGACAATTTTGTATAGTCAAGGTAGATGTGAGTTGGAGTAATACCATTTAAGTAGTGGTTTCAGTGTCATTCTTTTTGGGGGTTGGAGATAGAGTAGGAATGATGTGCATTTATGAGTTATATTAGGAAGTAAATTTTGCCAACTCTATTAAGAAAAAAAGAGAGACTGTTAAGTGTACTGAATGTGGTATTTTTGACAGTATGTCCTGCTGATAGTGCAACATTCTGGTAAATACAGTTGTATACCTGATTCTACTTTTGTAGTCGAGGTTTTTTGGTTTTATAAAAGCTAATATTCTGAGATGAGTGAAGGAGGCATATTGTAATTCATTCATTCGTTCCTTTTTCCCTCCCCCTTTTAGTGCTGTAATTACAACAATTAACCATGATGAAGTTTGGTTTAAGAGGCCTGATGGAAGCAAATCTAAGCTTTACATTTCGCAGCTACAGAAAGGAAAATATTCAATTAAACATTCGTAATCATGATTTAAGTGTTATCTAAATCTACCTTATTAGTGTTACCAAGTGTGATGTGCCATGGGAGAAAAAATGTATTCAATAACTTAATATTCTCATCAAATCATGAGAGACTGTGTTTGCAGGTAATACTCTAAGTAGACCTCATGTTATTAAGAGATGATAATAAAAGTTTAATCATGATCATCCATGTACTTCCCTTTCAGGTCCAGTGACCCATAGGTATATGTGGTAGGGGTTTCTTATAAAACTTTGGTTTTTAAAAACATTATGAAAATTGTTTTATCTTTAGTGAACTATGTTGCTAAATGGCTACATATATCTGCAATTTTTTAAATTTTCCGTATCTTTGTCACTCACCGTGTGTTTGTAAATAAACCTGATAAAATGTTTCCTAGAAATGGTTTGTACTAGTACATTAGTGTTAAATCAGAATTGAAATTTAAACCTATATACGTGAGTATGTATATATATGGCATCATCAGCTTATTTAGAACTGATGGCCTTACTTTACAATCTTGTTTTACCCAAATTAATTGGGTTTGAAAGCTAAAAAAGAGCACTTTTGTAGACTAGCAGCTTTCCTTCTCCTCTTCCTTGATTGTATGATGGTGACCTATTTTTAAAAATTATACTTAATGTTAATTAGTAAAATTAGTGTCAAGTAATCACATGCTTCTACCTGTATTTCTTGTGAACCTTTAGAGGGCAGGTATTTTTGCCTGGTATTTATGATACAGTATCTTAAGTGGTAAGCAGTAACTGACAGTATTGTGGTGCTTGCTGTACATGTCTGATCTTTTGAAACAGATTTTTAGTAAGCTTTTTCCAGAGGTAAAACTAGGTTCTTACCCTAATTTTATTCCCAGGGCAAAATATACAGGAATAATTTCCTTGAATCTATCCCCATATTAATATTTTTATCTTTGGTGTTTCTACACTTTAAGGCTACTTGGTGCAATTTAGAAATTATTGTCCTCTCTTCCCTTTACCGCATTCAAAATTAACTTCGAAAACCTCAGGAACAGTACAAAGAATCGTGACCCTAAATATAGCAGCATGATTGACTGTAGTATATATTAGGGTGCAACCAAATCAAATATTCCTGGTGGTCTTATGCACTTTAATTTCTGTTATAAATGAGAATTAAGCAGATGAGGAAGAGATCCACTTAATGACACATAGGGCAGGACTACCTGCATTATTCCTTTGTTTTCTTACTGTTTTACCTCTGTAGATATCTTCCTGTGCAGATCACTACTTCACAGTTGCCAAATGTTAAAATATTTGACTTCTTAAATTTGTTATCAGCAGTTATGTACTTTGTTCTGTTTCTAATTAACTTTAGCAAATTACACAATGTCATAATCTGATAGTATTTGAGAGTACTTATGTATACAATGTTTCATAAGCATTTTAATAAGATTTGTATTTTTAAATTTAGTATATAATAAAAAGA
The DNA here is from genome assembly GCA_004024945.1 of Uropsilus gracilis. Lineage (NCBI taxonomy): Eukaryota > Metazoa > Chordata > Mammalia > Eulipotyphla > Talpidae > Uropsilus > Uropsilus gracilis. The sequence goes on from PVHY01000410.1 coordinate 186,568, forward strand.
TGTGTTTGAGTGTCATTTGTAGTGTCTTAACTTACTTGTGTATAGTTCTTTTATTATTTAAACCTGTACACTACCAGGAAGGAGTTGACTCCATATTTGTTAATAGATATGGAGTGCTGGAATGTTGAACAAATGTTTTTGCTTTCCTAAACCACAATTCAGACCCAATTCTTGGGGTATATTTAGATATTTAAGGCAGCTAAGTTATACTTCATTTAAAAATATACAACTTTAATAAGAATGTACTGTGTAAGTTTTGAAGTTCTAAATAGGAAGTCTTTATTTTAGAAACTATGATTTACAACTTAAAATAGATGAAAGACCTGATAAGACTTGAAGCTCTAAAATACATAGAAGAAAACAGACAAAAAAAAAAATCCAAGAAATAAACCTTAGTTAACTTTACATATACATCCCTAGCAGCAAGGAAACAAAATAGAATATAAACAACTGGAACTATAGCAAACTACACTCTACAACAAAAGAGGCTGTAACTAAAATGAAGACACCCTACTGAATAAGAAAAAATATTTGCGCTTTGTACATCTGGCAAGAGACGGATATCAAAGATCTGCAAGGAATTTATACAACTGAACCAAAAGAAATGACCCACTCCTAGGTATCCAAGAAACACAAAAACACTAATTTGAAAGGAAACCTACATGCCCACATTTATAGCAGCACTATTTACAACAGCCAAGTATGGAAACCTAAATGCTCCCAAACAGATAACTGGATCAAGAAATGGATCAAGACACACACACACACACACACATGCACATGCGCACACATGCACTTTCTCTTCTCCATGTATCTATCAAAGATAAACTCACGCCATTTGCCATTTGTGGTGGTATGGATGAAGCTGGATAGGATTATGTTAAGTGAAATAAGCCAGAAGGAAAAAGGAAAGTAACAAATGATGTTGCTTATACATGAAAAACAGTAAAACTAAGTAAAGGGTCAGGCAAGGACAAACTAAAACTAGAGGGTTTCAGCTGGGCAGAGTGAAGGAGGGGAATGTAAACAGCAGTGGGTGGGAGGAAGCAATGAACTATGGTAGACTATGGATGCTTTGATGGAGGGAGGGCTATAGTGACCACCTGATTGGGGGGGTGGGGAAGGGATCTTATTCTTTCAAAATACCAGAAAGGTTGTAAAATAATGTTACTTAACAAGATAAATAAAACTATGGAAAACTGATAGTTACTTTCAAAACTAGTATATATAACTCATTGATTTTCAGGTAATGTTTGTTCTGATTAAAGTGTTATATTTCGTTATTGGCAGTTTACTATCAGACTTATAGTGAAAAGGTTTAGGAGAATTGTTAGAATCTGAATAAAAAAAGAATCTGAAATCTGGTATAGCAGCTACTATCATTATTGTGTTTATGACTTGGTTCTGTTTCAGGATCAATTTCTGGACTTTTCTATAATAGTCCCCAGTATTTCATATTCTGCCCACCTCTTCCTGCCATTTCCCATTAAAAAACTAATCCATTCATCAAAGACCCAGTTCACGAGTAATTATTAACAGGCCATAATATACTCCACATTTATCCCTTTTCTTATTGTTCATATTGATAGATTGAGTGTTCGGTACTTTTCATTGCAACCTCTATCATGTAAGAGTTGTTCTGATAACACATACATATTGTGTTACTCAACTCAAATACCACTTACAAACTCTTGGACACTTCACTGGTAATTATTTAAAAAGAATGGGGACAATGACTTATTTCTGAGATTTTTTTTTAGACCTGGTAAATTCAGCATACTAAACTGGAGCTAAAATAAATGTATAAGGGAAATGGATGGAGGATGAATGAATATATCCTTTTGGATTTGTATAATGCCTTTGCCAAGTTGGATTAAAGGGTGTTTTAATGGCTAAAGAGATGAAAATCTAAAATATTAAAGAAGGAATATGAAAACAGAGTGGGGTTTGAAAAAGTATGTTTCTCATGTAGATTTCCCCCCTCACCTCTCCATCCCAGAGTAAAATTTATTCTTGTAAAATCTTTTCAAAGTTGAACTACCATAAAATGAAGAAGTAACTACTTTTGAATTATATGGAAAATTTTTAGAGTGTTCCCAGACCCCCCCCAAATAATCTGCCAAGTGATACAAAATAATAAAGCCTTAAGTAACACTAACCCACAGTAAGATCATGGGTAATGCGATAGATACACAGCCTGTGTGGAGCAGCCCACCTATTATCCTCCTGACTGCTACAAAGTGAACTTGGATGCCAGCTTCACTTTTTGTCCTTTGTTGTGAAAGTCAGAACCAAGAAACCAAGAAACATCAGATTTCTTGGTTAGTAAAATAGGTACTGATGCAGGTCTTTCATAAAGGCCCAAATCACCTAACTTAAACTTTTGAAAAGTGAGGAGACCTGTATTGTCTTATTGGATGGACTGCGGGAGTTGTAGCTGTTATAACCCATAGGTAAGTTGGTTCCCATGGCCCAGGGTCCTGCCTGGACATGATGGACTAGAAACTCCAAATGAATATGTCTTGGAATGGGCTGAACTGTGTCCCTGGCAAGTGCTTATTTATTATCCCTCTTACCTCACAAAGTGATTGGATTTCCAGACAGGGCCTTTAAAGAGGTGAATCTTTAAAGAGAGTGATTTGGTTAAAATGAGACTAAATTGGGCCTTAATCCATTCTGATAGAACTTAAAGAAATTTGAAGCCCCGATATGCATGCACACTGAAGAAACTGTTTAAGAACATATACAGCAAGAAGATAAGTATCTGCAAGCCACAGAAAGAGGCCCCAGGAGAAAATCAACGTGCTGGACTTTCTAACTTCCAGAATGGTGAGAAAATTAGTTACCCAGTCTGACGTGCTATGGCAACTCTAGCAGACAAGTGCATGCTGGGGGATTGGCAGGCCTGGTCAAGTTAGATTGCTCACAATGGATTAAGGTGGCAACTAAGTGTTAATTTAACTGGGAGGTAGACTAACTCGTAGGAGACCTGGCTCTTCACATCAGCTAGATGGTACCTACTTTCTAGGGAAATCTGCATGAGAGCAAAATTGTAATCAGAAGATTTCTTTGTTTGGGTGAAATTTCAGGGATTCTCCAAGTCCCTGGTGAGAGTTTCTCCATATAGCATACACTCCTCCAGAATTTTCTCTATGTTGTATGCTTTGTTGTTCTGGCCAGTTTATTGAACCAGAGTGAATTCTGATTCATGTGATAATATTGCTTAAAATTTGAATGCTTGCCATTGCCAGGAACCATATTTAATACATACATGAAGTCATTATTTAATAGTTTTCATCTTCAAAACAAAATCAAGCATACTTGAGAGAATTTTTATATATTTGTTCTTTAAATTTACTATGACGAATTTCTGGTCATAATATTTTTCTCAAGGAATGAGGCAAAATACTGTGGTAGAATTTATATTTTAATATTCCAAACCTGAGTTTTCTCAAGTTGCTTATCTTTATAAAAATGTGTATATTTTATATACCTATCTGTCTGTATGTATGTCTACCTACCAACTTACTACCTACCTACCTTTTGAAAGCAAGTGTAAATCTAGTGTCCTCGCTCCTAAATTTGAGGCTAATATTTTCTCTCTCAAAGACACACTTTATTAAATGTTTGGGTAGAAGTTATTTGTTAACAATCGTTAGAGTTCCTTTAGATTTTTCCTTTCCTTTACCATTTTTCTGTATCTAATACAGACTTGAGGTGAACCATCTTGTGAGTCAATTGCTGCAGGCACTTAGAGATATAAAGTGCCATCATTCTGGCCTAGAAATAGGGTGCATGGTAGCATTTTAGCTCTGCTAATAAAAATAACAATTTATGTTAAACTTTGTAGAAAACCTGATTTTTTATTTTATTCTATTTATTTTTTTGAGACTAGGTCTTGCTATTTTTGCCCAGGCTACCACGGACTCAAGCAATCCCCAGCCTCAGCTTCCCAGGTAGCTGGAATTACAAGCATGCACCACCATGCTCAGCTATTTTTTTGGGACTAGGTCTCACTGTGTTGCCTCGAACGGGACTCAAACCACGATCCCTAGCCCCAGTCGCTTCATAGGCTGAAGCTTACAGGCATGAACCACTGTGCCTGGCGAAACCCTGATTTTTAAAAGTTTATTTTGTAATTTTCATACATTATTGGTCACATTTGTAGGATTGTTCCCCCCCTCAGGTTTGGCCCTTCCTTTCATATTGTATCCCTTATGCCCCCACCCCCCACTTTCTCCTTTTCTCCCTCTTGTCACTCTAACTCCTCTCACTGCAAGTTGTTGGTCCCTGTTTGGACCACTGGTCTTTTCTTTTTCTGGAACTATGTCTTTTGTCCTGGGTGCAGATTTGCACTCCTAGATAGCAACAGAGGAGGTTGCTCAGATCTCCAGGAGTAAAATAGTCAGGCTGAACACAACAGGAACTTGTTGTAGGGCAGATACATGGTGGCTTCTTCAGAATCCTTTCTTATATCTGCCGTGTGTTGCTGGTTCTGTGCTGTTTAGTTCTCATATCTTGGTTTGGGAAGCCAATTCCCAACTGCTGGCAGTGGAGGTGTTCCCTGCTAGGGACCGACTTTCCAGATGATTGGTCTAGTTCCACTCCTCTCTTATGTTAGCAGTTCTGCCACATCTCTGTGGCCTTCTTCCCCCATTGACTGGTAAAGGAGGGAGCCTCATTCACATTGCACTTAATGGTGGACAAGAGGTTTGGTTCCCCCGCCTCAGAGATGATGCAGGTAGAATCTGTAACAGGTTACCACAATCACTGTTTTCACTTTCTTGTTTCAGTGGTTCCCAGCATGCTGCTTGTCCTACCCAGGTGGTGAGTATAGCCAGGTCCATTATTAAATCCTCTCCTCTCCATTATATCTGCAGTTGGAGAGATGGGATTTTTCATACCTAGTACAGGTCTTATTGAGCTTGGGGTAAATCAGAGGGTGACACCCCCCCTCCCTAGCCCATGATCCCAGTAGAAGTGCCCAGCCCCACCCCCTGCCCATGTGGAGGCAGAGGCCAGCTTCCCCAGCCTGAGGTCCCTGAACCTGAGACCCGGAGAACCCTGTGCTTTAGAGCTCACCCTTGAGCCTCACCCCCTGCCAGCAGCCAAGGTTGGGGCGGGGGTGTGCTGGAGCTCTTCTTCAAGGGCCTGTGCCATTCACATGGAAAACCTGATTTTTAAGTAGAGTCTAAATGACATCTGTTGTTACAAAGATGTTGAAAGAAATATATTTCATTTATTATTAATGTATTTCAGCAATTTGGAAATAGCTTTGTTAATGGTAAAGTCAGAAAAGCACTTTGGCTTGTTTGAAGATTTCGGTATAATCAGTATGTTTTAGTATAGTAATGGCAGTTGTTAAGGAAAAATAGCTGTTTGACTTATTTACTGACCACAGCAGTTTGGGTTTATAAGTTGATACACTCTACTGTATCAACTTGCTGTCAATAGGCTTATATCTGTATGTATGGTATCAGTATGTACCAGACAGGGACCAGGTTGGTTTGGAATTTACTTAACATGCATTTGAGCTGCACCTTCTCACATGCCCAAGGCTTGTGTTGAGGGTTCTCAGGCTTCTCACAGGAAGGGGACCCCAAGGTTGTGTCCACTTACCATCTTCCCTTCCTTTCTCCATCCTCTTGGTATAGCTGGTCAGGGTAGTTTCCAGTGCTGATCTGGCTCAGGTGAACTTTGCAACCTTGTCAAAGGGGAGAGAACCCCAGAAAGTGAGTCCATCACTCTGATAGATCTACAAGATGCCTCCTGGACTTTGGATTTTCTCTGGATGCACTCTTCTTCAACCTCCATTAATTGCTTTGGAATATTCTGTAAGATTTGATGCCCTATTATGTGTGTCTGATCCTGGGATCCTTGCTTCTCCAACTGTGAATACCTCTAGTTTTATTTTTCTGAACTATTGTGGGACTTCAAGAGTAGCTGATGTATTGATTGCTAGATGAACTAGTTTGTGTCAATGTAATGTGTTGGTCTTCTTTATGTTGTTTGGTGGTTTCATTGTTTACAAATTTTTCGTGTAAGAAAAAGAGCCAACTCATCTTTGACAAAAGGTTCTATGATAGGTAGAAAGGAACTGAAGCAAGCTTGGAGACCCTTCTTGAAGTGGGGTCTTGACCCATCCTTTTCATTCCCTTTTCCTGTTTTCTGTTTTGGATTATATTCTGTTACCTTAACTTCTATCCTACCTTCTCTACTCCCCTCCAAAAATCCAGCACATATATACTTTATTTGTGAGGTATCTCCACAACTTTTAAATTATTTGTGCAAGAACACCTGAAGAAGCTAAGAACACTCCATCTCTTTTCCTCAATCTCCTGAGTCAAGACCATTCCTTGATAGGATCCTGTCACATGCTCATTACTCTCTTACATTAATCTTGATCTTAGGGTAGAGACGCAATAAGGAGGCATTTTATGGAGAAAAGGTGGTGGGAGATCGAGAAAGGGAAGATGAATGTATGTGCAAGTCACTCAGGAACTTTTATGTAGGCGCAAGAAACTTGTTGAAAAAGCCACAAGTTTGTTGATTTCAAATGGACTAACATAACTTCGTACTTGTTGCTAGAAACCAAAGTTTTGTATGAAGTCTTGAATTTAGGGAGATGAAGGTTAGGAAAGCATGTATCTTTTGTTCTCTCTCTGTTGTCTCCCTCTCATCGATGAACTGTAGGAGACTGAGCCCCCATGGGTGATAGCAACACCATCACTTGGAAATGTTTATTTGGTGGTTGATTTTGCTGTATTGGTACTTTCCCATTTGCTCCCATTTGCTATCATTTTGTTACAGATATTTTCCATTCATTATTTTTTTCCTTGGGAAAATACACTGAATAAAAATTAATTGGTTCTGGGGGAAAAAAGGTTTTATATCCTATATTGTCTGTTTTTATTCTAGATAAATAGAATAAGATGCAGCAGACCCTATTAATTACTCTCAAGGACTATTATATGTACTCTTCTGCACCTCTTTCGCTCTCTCTCTTGCTCTCTTTTTAAGGCATAACTATCTTGGTGATATTTCCATATCTGCTTCTAAATATCTACCTTATCTTTTTATTAGGAATTCATGATGTTCATTTTTATGGAATAGCTATGTAGAATTTTATGATATGCTTGCCTGCACAATATTGATAGACACGGGTTATTCTTGTCTTCTTTTCTTTCTTTCCTCCTTTCCCTTTTTCCTGCTTATCAAGCAATTTGAAGGGACTCTCTTGTACAGATATCTTTGGCCTTGGGGAAGAGCGCATTAGTAGCATAAACTTCAAATGGAGTTGCTAGATCAAAAACTGCAGGAATTTTATGTTTTATTAAATATTACTAAATTTATCTGCAACCAAATTGTACCAACTTACACTCCCACTAACAGTATTATGAGGATGCCTTCTCTGAATTAATTAAACACTGAATTAAGTAATTTCCAAGATCATTCTTCTACCTTTTCTTTTTTCCAGCAGGCAGCATTCAAGGTCTCTTGAATGGGCCTCATGCAAGGCCCTTTTAAAGTTTTCACCATTTACTTGACATCAGCCACAACATATGTCCTGACAATCCCAAATCTTCACCCAGTTACATACTTTAAGTTGCTTGCTAGAAATTTCCAAGTGCTTTACATTTTTTAAACCTAACACATAAAAATCAAGTATTTCCTTTTCATTTCCTTCACTATCCCCACATGTGTGCTTGTGTTTCCACCCTGAACTCATGCTGTCATGCCCCCCCAAATTCAGTGGAGTGAATGTAGCAGGTGGTTCAGCTCATGAGATTTGGAACAAGACCAGCTGAATGTGAGCTCTACCATTTCTCAACTGTACGAACTCAGTCAATTTCTTAATCTTTACTGACTCATATTCCCCTCTGAAAGTGCAAATAATAATAATACTTCATAAGGTAGTGTTGAGGATTTAGTGAATTAATATATATATATATTAATTAATATATATAATAATAATAGGACAGTGCCTCTTACATAATAAATCCTGTATAGGACTCTATGTATTTTGGTTTCTCACATCTATTTAATTATATAGTCCTTCCTATAGATTTAAATTCTAGAACATTTCCTGAAATCATCTTCTTATCCAACCCCACTTCAAAGCTCTAATATATTTTACTGGGATGATTGTAATCACCTAACTGGTCTCCTTGTGTTATCCTCCTCTAGCAAATGTTGTATATCTAAAACCCAGAGTTGATCTTTTTGCTTTCTGCTGGACTTAAATTCTTTTGTCTTCCTGGCACTCCAGGTCCACTTTTTCCTGGAAACAATTCTTCCCCATTCATGTATTTTCAGTGGGAGCATCTATTTATCTCAAGCTCTGCCTTCCTCAGTCAGTTGTTTAGGTTAACTGGACTAAACATAAGACTCAGGCAGCCTCTATCAGAACCCTTCCTGGGTTTTATCCAGCTCTCCCTGTTGAAAGAGAATCAGTCTTCCTCTCATGTTGAAGATGGGAAGACAACAAGAAAAGGAAAATTCCCTCTCATTCTGAAACTGCTTATAGTTGCAAATTATAGGTGGTGAAGTTTCCTGCCCTGTCAACAAACATGACACAGAGAGCAAAAGAGATTTGAGATGGACATTTGAGATTTGAGATTTGAGGTAGTTTCTTGGCATTTTATTTCTTGCTTCAAGCTGGGCCACAGTTCCCTGTATCTCAGTCCCATCTTCTAATCAAGTCCCCTTTTCTAAATTGTTCTGAGCTGGATTTCTGACTCTTGCAACATTTATCAAGAATGCTAGGTTTTCATCGTCTCTTGGTTTCTACCTTAAGGATCACAGTAAACAAATATCATGAGCTAAATTTTTTGGAGTCAAAAATAAAGGTTTTCGTAGAATTGGAACTGTGAAAAAGAGAAGAGCAGTTCCTGACAACCGGGAACTGCCTGGTGCTCATTTCCAGGCTTTGGTGTTTGTTGATCAGAAACCATCTCATAGAACACTGACATCAAAACCACTTAGTGACAGCGAGGGAGTGAGATGAAAGAGCAAGATTTTCCTACCCCTCCTAATAACTAAATCTTGACAAATGAAGTCAGTCTGAAAACTAAAAAATAATCTGTTCTTATATTCTATGAAATGAATGACTGCTTCTTAATTACAATATTGGTCTTGCTTCACTTCTCTTGCTAATATTAAGTGATTTTATTAAGATCAATCATAAGATAACCCAATCATAAAATTGCATCTACTCCTTGGCATTATCCTATTCAGATCAACCCAAATATTCTAACACAAGCCCAGATCTCCTAAGTCTCTTCTAACACCTTCTTCTCAGAGATTTTGTTCTCCATAGTGAATCTCCATCTCACTGCCATGAACAAAAAATAGCTTGTTCAGTTATAGATATGTTCCTGGTGGTCACTGGAGCCCATCAACACCTGAAATTTTTTTTTGTTTTTGTTTTTTTTTAGAGATTAAGTCTTGCTATAACCCTTGAGTCCAGGATTGTCTCAAACCCGCAGACTCAAGTGATCCTGAGCCTTAGCCTCCCAGGTAACTGGGATTACAGACACGCACCACCACACCCAGTATGTGAAGAGTTTTTCATAAGATTCAGTTTAACAACACTAAAGTATACTCTTGCAGAATTCTGGGAGGTCTCAATAAATAAAGTTATAATGAGTGAAAAGCACACTGTAGATTTTGACTTTCAATTACACATTATAGAAGACTCAATGGGCAAGAGAAGGTGAAAGGTATAATGAAAGGCATTTGTACCTCAATCTAAACTAGCACTTTGCAGCCAAATAAATCAGAAAACAATGTTAGTATTTCTATTAACAAGGGACTATTTTCCAGAAATGTAGTTGTAGTACAAGTGCATTTCTATTATAACCTGAAGGTGGCAGTAAATTCCTGTAAGTCTTTTGTACTTACTTTAAATTTGTATTTTTTCTTTCAGTTACTCAAAATTCTATAATGAAACTGCAGTTGTGTTTAGTTCTATTTCATAGTAATTAAAGGATATTCAGGAGGAAGATAAAATTTTAAATGAGGACTTTATTATTATTATTGTTCTCTAACTGAAAAGAATTCATCTTGTAAATGGCTTGGGAGCAATGTAACTGATTATATGTGTTAGGGTATATATAACATAGGGACAAAATATATAATTAAAGGGAACATTAAAACTTTTAATATAAATCAAAATGATTTAAACATATGTGGCAGTAAATAGACAGTATTTGTCTATTAAGTTAACAATGTTGCTTCTGGCTTTTGCCCCATACTTTCCCATTTTTATCCTTAGCATTCTTAAAAATAGAATTTTGTATGATTGTGTTTTTACCCAAAGATCTGCTATAATTGACAGCGTTTTAGGGTGTTATTAATCAGGACTGGTCTATGATTTAATCTAGAAAAATTTACAAGCAGCAAGCTAATAAATATGAATTTATTTTGGAAAATGAATACTTCACTGATCTTTTAATAAAGAGCTTGTGCTAGTTAGTTTTATAGTTCCTTCTTTTAGAGGGTAAATCTTGTCCTTAGACCATTGAGTCATATCTACAGTTAGAGTGAGCTTTTAGTGACTTCACTGTTTAGGTACAAGATTAGTAAAGCTTTGAAAATTAGAAAACATAAGATTTCTCTAGTATTTTTAGATAAAATTTAAAATAAGCAGGGTTTATATTTATTAGCATGTAATTTCACAAAACAAAGATAATTGATTTTATTCAGTTAGATAAATGATGCTGATATTTTAAATATCTTCCTATTATCAGGATGATGTGGGAATAATTAGCAGTTTAGAGAATTTTTTTTTTTTTGATTAGGTCTTGCTGTGTTGCCCAGGGTTTTCTCAAACCTGTGGACTCAAGTGATCCCAGCTACCTCAGCTTCCCCGGTAGCTGGATTACAGGCATGTGCCACCATACCCGGCTAGTTTAGAGATTATTAATGTTAGTCATCTTGATTTTATTTAACTCTATTTTAAGCCCAGTGTCATACTATAGTTATAAACTGTTACAGTAAATTCAAATTTAATTTCCTTAACTCCATAGAAATATCTTTTATTCTTTCTTATGGTCACTTTTTTATGCAGTTAGAAGTTTTACATAGCAACTGAAAGGGAATAGTCAGGGTTTTCACTTGTTTTTGATTAAGAATATGTGAAGCATAAGCATATGACATATTTCAAAAATACTGATATATGAGCATAATACAAATTTATAAAGTAGTTATTTTTAATGTTACAATTATTCTTCATAAATATAAATATTAGCCCATTTTATTTCAGTTTGTGTTTAGATTTATCAATAATTCTTGAAAACCTATATAAAAGGAATATCTTTTAACTGTTGATATTGCAAATATCGGAGTTATTTTAAGTTATGGTGCTTGAGTTCTATTTTAAGTTGGAAAAGATAAGGTTAAATGTAAAGATAACTACCTGTGTGCAAATATCAACTCAAAATTTAACATGGACCAATGAAAATCTGCATTTTGTGGTGATTGATCAGTCGTGCTGAAAATGGGCTGCCAGCAGAGGGCACTTTGAGTTTTGTATGCTAGAATTTTAAGACGTTGATAACCTGAGGGTTTAGACTGTCATATCAAATTGTTTTTCTCAGAGTGAAGACTTGTAGCACTTCCTTGGTCCCTGTTGTCTTGTGTATTAATTTACACACTCCCACATTGTCTGTCAAGGCATAAGAAGACTGTCTTAAAAAATCCAGCAACAATTCACTGACAACTTGAATGTGTGTATGTAAGAAGAGATGGTTCCATTTGGTAAAACTGAGGGAGGCAGGAAATTCCCTCAATTTTTCTCCTCAGACCTTTTAAACTCTATTACCACTGTCAGAAATTCTCTCTGACAGATCAATATGCTGCCCAGAAATAAAAGCATTTCAAAGCAGTTTCCTCTGGTCAATAAGAAAGTGAATACCAAATGAAAAAGATGAAGCACAAGAGTGGAACCTGTGCCAAGGTTCTCCTTGGATCACCCAACACATGTTTTTCAAGACTTTTGACGGGACCATGTGTACTAAAACATGTATATGCACACACAAATCTAAAACAAAAGTATTCTGAAATGTTACTTACCCGTTTAACCTGATAGATGCACATATACTTTTTAAATGTTTAAACATATAGACAATATATTATAGCAGGGTTTTTCAAGAAACTTGACAAACTTGATTTGGAAATGTTTATGGAAGAAAGACTAAGAATAACCAAGATACTTCCAAACAAGCAAATGGTGAGGAGATATTTCCTTACCACATGTAAGATTTTAATAAAGATTTGGTAACTAAAACAATGGGATATTGGCACAAGATATTCAGTAGAGCAGAATAAAGAGTTCAGAAGCACATTAATCGCATTCACACATCTACTGATTTTTTCAATATACAACAGAAGAGGATGGCAGAAAATGAGGGAAGAGGGGAATTTTCAGTAGTGGTTTTGGAAAAAGTTACTCACATGGGAAAATACAGAAATTGAACTTTTTACCTTTAAGAAAAATTAATTTCTGATGGAGACTTCTGGAGGAATGACAACCTTATTATTGTTTTTCAATTTTTGAGAGAAACTAGATAGCAAACTGAAAACACCAAACATCATCAGTCACAAAAACAGAAGCAGTATGTGTAAGAGAAAAAAAAGAAGCAAGACTGAGCCAGGCTGAGCAGGTAGTCAGTGGAAAGTAGTTTTCCAAACTGAGAAGAGCAGCTGAAACCTAGATGACTTGCCCCTTCTAGTTAGTGAATGCAAGTTTTCTGCAGTAAGAAGCACTGAAGATCCTGGAGAAATCTAGCCCAGCGAAATCTCAAAATGGACCCATAAGGGGCCCTTTTGGGTCAGAACCCTTGAATGAGTAGAAACTTCTGGGAATGGAATAAAAATTGAATAGGACACAGTCACTAGAGATGAAGGAAAGAGGAAGTGCTGATTAAAGTAAGGCCTGGCAACGAAAACAAGGAAAGCCCAGAAAACAAGTCACCATGTTACCAAGCACCACACAAAACAACTCGGAGATTCTAGAGAAGGTTTCCTGCACCGTATTTATTATAAATGCCCAGGAAAACCAATAAAAATTACTATTCAGTATCAATGTCAAATTTCATATAAAGTTACAATAAGAAAAACAGAAAAAGAAATAGAATAGCATTTCTATGTCAGAAAAACATGGCTACAGAACAGGTCACTGTTAGATGATCACTATTTCAAAAAAACTAAAAGATATTAAGAAAATATTACAAGACAAAGAAGAACAAAATAAATCACAGTTAGGGAAACTCAGAAATGTGGTGACAGAACTAATTAAAGAATAAAAAATAAAGAAAAGCACCATTCAAGAGTGAAGACTACACTATGAGACATATAAGTGAACAAATACATATAAATTACCTTAAAGGAAATAGAAGTTAAAAGAACAAAGTTTATAAAAAAGAAAAATAGAGAGATTAAAGGAATTACAAAGGAAAAAAACCCAAATATTTAAGATAAAGATTGATTACAAGGAAGAAAATCAAAAAGAATAAGAACAAATACTAAATATTATAATGAAAAATTTCCTGAAATAAAAAGTGACTTGCATTTCATATTGAAAACATAACAGAATATGGAGTAAGAAGAACCAGTAACAAGACATATTCCAGTAAAACTACTTACCTTGAAGGAGGAAGGAAGAATTTGGGAGGATATCTGGAGAAAATAGTATTATTTATAAAAAAAAGAAAATTAGTTATTGAAATTTTCAGCAGAATGATTTATCCTTAAAAAAATGGAGTGACATAAGATACCTCAACAAAGAAAGTTTGAGACAGATTTATATTCAGCAAAACTGACTTTAGAACACAAGTTATTGTTAAAAACAAGGTCTTGCATATTATTCTAGTGAATCCTACTTCAGCGATCTACCAAAGAATGAACTTGGAAACCAAAATGATTAGAGAAAGTAAAGGTTGGAGAAGATTAAATAGATAGTTAACTGTGTAATTAAGATAGTAAGAGTTGTGATGGGTGCATTATTTTAGAAATAGTATATATTTTCAAATGGAAATACATTGTTTTTCTTTTAACCCATACCTATTACTTCAGTGCTAGATGTTATTCTTTCTTGCAAAGTCCACTATCATTTTTTAAAATTATCTTACCAATGACAGCTACATGAAGGCATTATTATTATGTTATTCAGCCAAGATTCACTCAAATTATTAAAGAATATGATTCTTTCTAATGTCAATGCTGGTTGATATTTTGTTGATGTTAATGAGTAATGCAAATATGAAAGAATGAAGATGTGTATCTTCACAACTTTACCATCTGTCAATAATGCAAATGACTTCTTTGATAATTGGATATTTCCTCATTTTGAGGAAGCTTTTCCTTTTCAAGTGGTTATACTTACAGTACACTTTTATGTTTGATCTGTACTGTTACATTTATTTTATCACTTTACTAAGTCTAGAATAGTAATAAAGGCAATAAATCTAGCAAAGTCAACACTTTAGTTTGAACATCTATAATTTATTTTTACACATTGTTTGTTTCTTCTAACAGTAAGCCATGCATTTAATGAAAAATTTGTACAACTTTTGTCATACTGTACACATTGTCATACCAGAAAAATGTCACCCTTTCTAACAAACCTAAAAAGTATACAGAATATTTCTAAAGAAACTGATTTGAAAATATGAAAATATGAGCTTAGGTTCAGAGTGGATAATATTTTCACAGTTATTTTCATAACTATGAATTATATTAATATAAAGTTAAACTATAGAACATTGTACATTAACATGATCGATTGATGATTACATTCCAAACATTTAAAAGATACTGGTGATAATTGAATGACTCTTCCTTAGCTAATGTTTACATTAATCACATCTGCTCCGTTGTTTTTTTCAGGCTACTCAGAGTTGCTGGCTGGCTCTGCTACTTATTGTAACATACACGTTTTCCCTTAAAGATTCTTCTTTTGCAAGCTACCTTTTTTTTTTTTTTTTTTTTATTCTACTGTGATAATCAGTTTCCAAGATCACCCTCCGTGGTTCTCACTAAGTGGTATTCACATCTTTGTGCAGTAATTGCTTGTGTTGAATATGATTAAGTGTCATCAGTAGTAGTATGTTACATAAATGATAAACTAACTTCTGAGGAGAGCTCATAGAAACATTACAGCTTCTACTTTGCTCTCTTTTGGATCACTAGCCCTGGGAGATAAAAGCTACAGTGTGATAAGGTTACAAACAGTCCACATGGTAAGGAACTAAGATTTGCTGGCAGAAATAGGTCATCTTTCAAACTTGTGAGTGAGCTATTATTTCAAGACTGTTTTATAAATGATATCATGTAGTATCTAATTATTTTGGGATTGGCTATTTTCACTCCACATCAATCTCTGGGGGGTGGGATTACAACTTTTCCTGCAGTATCTGACAGAGTAGAGTGGATATTGTCTTTCCGAATCCTTTGGCTAGAGAGAGCAGGTTCTTGTTGGGGCTTTATTATCTGCACCCATTGTCAATGATAGGTTGCCAGCCTCTTCAGTGCCAAGTCTGAGAGACAGGAGGCAGAAAGAAAGACCAGAGAATTAACTATATTGTTGCTTAGCCCCCAAGTCTTCTAACCAGACCACCTTCTTTTCCCACCTTATAGAGTCTTCATATGTTTGCTTTAATAGAATGTCTGGGATTTTCAGTTGCACTTAGCAGAAAGAATAGGGAAAGTCACATCTTCTAACTGTTCCTGGAGGTGGAAGTTCCCAGAGTTGCCTTCTAACTACATAGAAGGAAAATGCTATTTTACAATGTAGCATTATACTTTTTGTTCTTTTAGTTTGAATATTTAATTTCAGTAGGAAACATCTCTATTCATCTATTCAAGTCTTACTATCCACATTACCATCCATGTTAGTTGCAGTTAAAATGTAATTCAGTTAAGACAAATAGGAATAAATGAACTTGTTGGATAGTCTACACAGCTCTGTTTTAATACTTAAGTGGGTAGATTGAGAGAAGAGGGTGAGAGAGACTCTGAGCAGTTATGGCTCCCAAGATATTTTTAGGAACATAGCACTGAGCAAAATGTCTCTTCCACTACTAAATTCTGGCTACAAAGTCTTTTAAAATGTAGTTTGTATTTAAAAAATTAAACATGGACCTAAATGTTTGTTAGTACAGTGAATAACAACAGATGGTGTCTATATTCCTTGACTTTGAGTTATGCTTCCTCTTCTCAATGATGAGCAGGTTTGGGGCAATTCAACAATATAATCCCTGTGCCTATTCTTAATTTCAGGTAAAGCTTTCAGCTCCATCCTGAGTGGTGTATGGACACAAAAGGATGTCAGAATTAGCACAGAGCCAAAATTGAATTAGCTATCCATGCATCACACAGTGTGGGAAACATAAGCCCATTGTACGATGGATTTTCAATTGATCAGACTTGCCTTCTTTTAATTTAAAAAGCCATGTAGGGTGATCGTAATCTCACACCTTCAACATTAGTGTTTTAGTTAATGCTGTGCTTTCCAAAATGGAACATCAGTGTTAGACTAGACTATGGGCTTTTGCGCATAGTAATTTCAGCCCCAAGACCTCCTCTCTAGTTTGTCTTTCTTTTTCAGAATACGAGCAATCCTTCTGGTTGTAATTTTCTATCCTTTAAATCTTTTCCATAAGAACATAACATTTATCTAGCCTTCTTATCCTTATCCTAGCCATAATGAAAATGATTATATCACCATCACCAAGCAGTAGAAACAATTACCTTTTATACTGAGCTACCTTCTCTCACTAGTAACTGCAAAAGAAGCCGAAGGACAAACTGCCCGTATTCTATTTAAAGTATTTTTAAGATGCTAGTTGCTGGTATCTGCCTTATTCCTTCTGCCTCACTTTCTTTTCCCTGTTTACAGTTCACGCAGTTACTTACTTGCTTTGAATATCAATACGTGATTACACTTACAAAGTGTATTTTTGATTTCTCCATTTTGGATCCTTGACTTTTTTTTGGCATTAATATCCCAGGTTCCCTTAGCAAAACCCAACTCTTTCCCAGCCTTAAGTTTACTCAAGAACAAAAGTCGATGAATTCCCTAGTGTTTCATTTCTAAACTTTGACTTATTTTGACGATGCACCTAAGTTACAGGATTTGCTTCTGATCGTTATCCTTCCTCACACAACCACATATGCGACTGTGAAATGTAAACTTCTTGCCAAATGTGGATCTATGGTGTCAGAGGCCATGAGCTGAAACTGAGCAGATCTTATGCAGGGCATGAATAACACTTCATTCCAGCCTTACCTGTCTTCAGAACACTGACGATGGAATGGCATGGTTGACCTCCGGTGGGCAGTGTCTCCATTCTTCCAATGTTTACCTTAAGAAACATTCCTTGGGAAATACCAACAAATTTATGGGTGAATCCCCTGTCTGCAATTATCTTATGGGAACTAATATTTTACCCAATTTTATTGTACCCTAGCCATTAGTCTTCCTTGGTTAATTGGTCATAAAACATTCTCTTGGCCACTTTTTCCCTTGTCTGAAACCTTTATAAGAACTGATGGGGGGGACATTAAATTGCTGTTGTTGGCTCATGCTTCCAACCAGCCCATGGTCGATGACTGTGTCATTCTCTCTCGTTTGTCCTTTCTTGCAACCTGCGATGACTCTTTACACTGGCCTGCTCCAAACCTCTCCAGATTGACATCTACGCCTGGGAAATTTGACTTCTCACTTCCAAGTCAGCATGAAACAGCATGAAAACAGCATGCCAGTTTTGTTTCCCAGAAATTTCTAAAACCTATTCCTCAGCATTAGGCAGGATTTCATCAGTTACAAACCTCAGAAATGTAATTCAAATAGGTTTGCAAAAAAAAAAAAAAAAAAAGGGAATTTATTTTGCCTCATTGCTAGAAAACTCTAGAGGTTGGGTCAGTTAGATCCATTCATTCAAACAAATATTGTTAAGAACTTGCCTTTCAGTTCTTCTGGTGCAGACTTCCTCCTTTGGTAAACTGAGTTTATTTTTTTGTGGTAAGAAAGATGACTCTCTGCAGCTCCAGGGTTATACAGTGCTTCTAGGATGTGAACTCTGGTAAGGAAACTTGGGGGCTGGGGCAGGGTTGGGAAAGAGACTCACTTTGACAGGATTTAAAATTTTTAGTTTATCCTACTGATTATATATGTCCACCAAAATGTTTTTATAAATTGTATTACAAAGTGAAAATTTGGTCCATCAATAGAGATGAGTGAAAATAAAATCTTGTTTATTAGGTGGTTGGTGAGAAGAATATGGTCAACAGTATGTAATAGTGTTTAGAGGACAACTTAAGCATAAAATTGAAAAGTGTCCTTTGGATTGAACAACTTAGAGGTCAGTGATTAATTTGAAAATGGTGGTTTTTTTAAGACTAAGAATCAGATTCCATGGATTGTGAAGTGAAAGGCAGATAAGGAAATGAAGGGGAGCATAAAGGAAGGGAGTTTGAAGGAGGGAAGATGTTAAAACTGGTGGGAAGAAGCCTGGGAGAGAAAGGCAGTTTGAAGATGCATAGCAAAATAAGATACTTGAGAAATCATGAGAGGTGCCTCTGAAATATGAGGAAAGAGAAAATTCTTACACAGGTTTCCTCAGCTTTTCAAAAGTTCACTTTTTGGTACTTCACATTTACAAAAAAAATCTATGTTGGTACTTGTTTTTCTACAGGTTGAGATTAGGTTATTTTAGTATATATGTATCTGCTGTTTGGTATGATTTGGTAAGATGTATTTTGAGTCTGGAAACACTCAAAAAATCTTCTGTTTAAATTAATTGTAAGTGCCACTTTGCTGTGTCATTTTGTCTTATGAAAGTTTTCATAGATGGTGAGGCAGGGTGACTGACTGTTATATTGGCATTGTTTTACTGGAAGAAATCTGAGATGGGTGTCTTTCTAGTGATTTTTGTTTCTCCATAAAGTCTCATAGTTCCAGATTGTCTGTAGAGTGATCTGGTAGAGCCAGGAGGTAGGGAGAAGGCATGTGGCAAAAATCAGAAGTTTGAGAACTCAAAATTTTATCTGTACTGCATAGAATAGGGAAGTGTAAGAATAGGAAAGTTAACACAGCTAGAAAAACGCATTTCTGTAGTTCCACTAGGTGTTGAGAGCTCATTTGAAGTTCATTTTTTTTTTTTTCAGATAAATTCCTAGAAGTGAAGTTACTGGATCATATGGTAGTTCTATTTTGAATTTTTTGAGAAACCTACATGTTGTTTTCCATAGTGATTATACCAACATATTCACCAATAGTGCACAAAAGTTCCCTTTTCTTACATCTACAAGCATTTTCTCTACATCTTCACCAATACTTGTTATTTCTTATCTTTTTGATAACAGCCAATTCAACAGTTGTGAATTGATATCTTGTAGTAGTTTATTTAGATTTTTATTTTCCTGGCAATAGTGATGTAGAACATCTTTTCATGCACTGTTTCTCCTTGTATGTCATCGTTGGAAATATGTATATTCCTTTGCTAAATTTTTCATCAGATTGACTTTTAGTTTGCTAGTTTTATGAGTTCTTCATTTATTTTTATATCAATACCTTATCATAGCCATGATTTACAAATATTTTTTCCTGTTTCATATATTGCCTTTTTGTTACATTTATGACTTCCTTTGCTGTGCAGAAGCCCAGAAATTGTCACATAGTCCCAACTGTTTATTCTTGTTTTTGTTCCTTTGCTTTTGGTGTCAAAAGCAAAAAAGCATTCCCAGGGCTAACGTCCAAAAACTTACATCTTATGAGTTCTTCCTGGAGTTTTATGCTTTTATTTTCTTGGTTCAAGTCCTTAAAACATTTTGAGTTGATTTTTGTAGTTGATGTAAGATGGTGACACAGTCTCCTTCTTTTGCATGTGCTTATCTAGTTTGCCCAGAAACAATTTAATGAAGAGAGTTTTCTTTCCCTGTTGTATATTCTTTTTTTTTTTTTTTTTTTTTTTTGGAAACTGGGTCTTGCTATTTTTGCCCATGGAACCGCAGGCTCTCGTTGCCCAGGGTACCACAGACTTAAGCAATCCCCAGCCTCAGCTTCCCAGGTAGCTGGGATTACAGGCATGCGCCACCACACCCAGCTATTTTTTGGAACTAGGTCTCACTATACGGGCCCCAGGCGGGACTCGAACCGCGATCCCTAGCCCCTGCCGCTTCATAGGCTGAAGCTTACAAGCACGAGCCACCGTGCCCAGCTCCTGTTGTATATTCTTGACTCCTTTGTTAAGAATTAATTGATCTCACAAACATGGGTTTATTTCTGCGCTCTCTATTCTGTTCCATTGATCTATGTCATATGACATAAAATATGTCAAAAGACTAGTGATTTTATTAAATTTCCTCTAGTTCCTTTAGTTTAGGACTTATGTATATATGGGATTTTCTATTTCCAAAGAGTCAATGGGAAATTTTTATTCATTATATTTTGTGGGTTCAAAGGCTATGCTTACTAGGGGGCCTGTAGAAAGGGAGGAGATGTTAGAAAGCTCCACTTTATGACCTGTAATTGCTGGTATTTGAATTGTTATCCATCTAGCAACTTAGTGGTTTTGGGCATAGTTTAATTGCAAGTATTAAGTCATGTGAATATAATATAATAGAAATGAAGAGGTTAATTTTCTTTTTGCAAAAATGTTTTGGTAGAGTGTTAGAGAGTGGGTAGGATAATGGACATTTGGGCATTCTTGTATGCTGCATGTGGAGACAAATACCATTATGGCCTGAATGAAAGGTTATTTGGCTATAAAAAAGCTTAAATATGCACATACCCTTTGTTGCAGAAATACTGTGCTCAGAATGTCTTCTATGACAATAATATAAAGAAAAGGGCAAAGATATATATATGTGCATAGATATTTATTGCATCATTGTTTAGAATATAAAAAAATGGAACAATGTAAAAACTGAATAACAGTAATTTGTACAGATTTTGATACAACTATATAATAGCTGGCATAATATACAGGTATTATGTAAAAACACAAGTATGTGTATGTATGTGTGTATATACACACACGGGTATATATATAATTTATACTTAAAAATCTGGACAGAGTGTTATTTAAGATAGTAGGAGTGTACAGATGGCACACTCAAGTAATTTCAGTGAAGTTCTATATAGGAAATATTTATGAGGTGCAAACAGGATAAACAGAGAAACAACAAGGAATAGCACATTACCTGGAGCTTGTAAGGAGTGGAGTATAGAATGTTCTCCCCACCTCTAGGACTGCTAGAAGGGGTTAGAGGAAGGAGCTCTTAGGCAAGCAGAGCTGCTATGTGGGGACAGTCATTTGATAGAATCTGTGGCTCTTTCTGAAGTGCTGTAGCTCTCCCAGAGCAGCTAAACAGTGAAGTTGCTGGGGCTGAGGGGCAAGGATGACAATCTTGACTTTTTTCTCTTTCTAGTTCCTCTTTCTCTCTTACTACTGTTCATTCACTTAGCTCAACTAGAAGTGAGACTGCAAAGGGTTTTTTGATACAGCCCAGATAAGTCAGGTTCTTAAAGCATAGAGCAGGGTAGACAGGAATTACAGGAGATGTAGAAGGAAAAACAGAAAATATCCAGTTCAATTGATATATACCAACATATTGATAGAGGTTACCCCAAGCAGTGGTGTTATGGGTTCATGTCTTTTCCTCCTAAGTTTTGGAAATGAATATGTGACCAGTGCAATTAAAATTTTTTTTTTCTCATGGAAATAGTTTTCCTTAAATTATCTGAAAATTATGAACATACTTTTCAAAAATTCATTTGTTTTATAGTTGCACAGCTGAATATCCTTTTTTCCCCCTCCCACCCCTGAATAAACTTTCTTAACCCTTAATCTTATTATATAGTACTTAAAAATATCCATGATTTTTGAGGCTGGGCACGGTGACACGTGCCTGTAAGCGACAGCCTAGGAAGCGGCGGTAGGGACCAGGGGTTGTGGTTCGAGTCCCGCTAGTGGCAACATAGCGAGACCTAGTTCCAAAAAATTAATTGGGCATGGTGGCGCATGCCTGTAATCCCAGCTACCTGAGAAGCTGAGGCTGGGGATTGCTTGAGTCTGTGATACCCCGGGCAAAGTGAGCCTGCGGTTCCACGGGCAAAAATAGTGAGACCTAGTCTCAAAAAAAAAAAAAAAAAAAATCTATGATTTCTTTGACTAGAAAATAAGAAGCTTGTTTAATTCTAACTACTGTTAGCATTTGGAGAATGAATTGGGGAATTGGTTTGATTTGGGAATACTTACTGCCTCAACGAAATTCTTGGGGCCACTGATATTTAGAGTTATTATGAATGAAAACACTTTGAGTTTCTCAGAAAAAAGAAGCTTTAAAAGTCCAGCAGAATTATGTAAACCTAATAAAATGTAGAATTTAACTGGGTTAATCAATAACATAATTAGCATAAAAACATACTTGAAATAATTTAGATCAGATTAAAATGTGCATTTTATGTCTTTTTAGTGGCACATATAAGAACGCTTATTTTTTGTTTTATGAAAACCATTTTGTCACATACTTCTTCCTTTATTCTGAGGTCTTAGGGCTTTGAAAATAATGCATAATCATTCTAAAAACATTGTTAATATTGTTTGTAGTCAACTAAGAAAGGAGTACTTTCATTTAAAAATTCAATAAGAAGTGTTTAATATAAATAACCCAACTATATGTATTAATTTTTCATCCTCTTTTTTAAGCAATTGCTCTTTTTCTTTAATGGCACAAGATTTTTTAAATTACATTTTCTTTCAGCGTCTTTTCTGGGGAAAAGATGGGAAAATATGTATAGCATGTAAAGATGCTATCTATCAAAACCACTAATAAAAAGAAAATCTTCAAGGCAGCCAGAAAAGAATAAAGCATCATATTAGGTTTCAATAGCAACTATGACAAGTTATGTCAAGCTTAGAGACTTAAAAGAAACTAAATTTAATTATCTTATAGTTCTGTAGTCAAAAGTTGGACATGGGTCTCACCAAGCTAATATCAAGGTGTGTCACCAAGGTTGCCTTCATTTCTCGAAGTTCTAGAAAAGAATCTGGTTCTTTTTCTTTTCTGCCTTCTGGAGACTACGCACATTCCTTGAGTGATGGTCCCTTTCTTCAGCTTCAGAACTAATGTATAACACCTTTATAGTCCTGCTTCCATGTTTACATCTCTTTTTCTCACTCTCTGTCCCTCTCTTTCAGTTTTAGAAACCTTTGTGATTATACTAAACCCATCCAATAATTCTGGATAATTTCCTATTTTAAGGTCACCTGGTTAATAATCTTAATTTCATTTGCAACCTTAGTTTCCCTTTGCCATGTAGTTTAATGTATTCACAGTTTCAGGATTAGGATTTGGACATCTTTGGGAAGTAAAATTCTGCCTGGCATAATCCATCTTCAGGCCCCTCAGTTAACCTTTGCATGGCCACATGTAAACTACATTCACTCCACACTCAAATAGCCAATTATAGAATCAACATGAAGTTAAAAAAAAGTCTCATCTAAACTTTACTAGAACCAAATAGCCAAACTTCCAAATCTTATATCTAAGTCAAGTATGGGTGATTTTTCTGCCTGTGTAACACAATATATGTTACATTCAAAGGAACAAAGGTAAGAATGACAGTATTTTTCACACCTAAAACAATACCAGTGAGAAAACAGTGGAGAAACTCAAGTAGTAAAGTAAAAGATTGCTAATCTAGAATTCTATACTAGCAAAAAATATATTTATTTCATTCAATCCAAAAGAACACAGAAAAGAGAGAAAGGAACAGATAAAACATATGAAAAAGATGACAGGGGAAACAAATAAATGTTAATAAAAAATTAGAAAGGAAGAACTAACTCCTTTTACAGCAGGTGAAATGATGTCTATATAGAATATCTGATGGAATCTACAAAAATAAGAAAGGTAACTTCAAGGTTTTAGAATATAACATATTCAATGTATATCATGCTCTAACATTTAATATCCAGTATATATTATTATCAACTGTATTTCTACATGCTAGTAATGAACATTTAGAAACCAAATTAAATCATACTATAATGCTATTCATATAGCATCAAAAATTAAAGACTTAAGTAAACAGAGATTTTACTTGGATAGGAAGACTCAATATTATTAAGATGTTTTGTACCCAAATTGATGTATAGATTCAATGCAATCTCAGTAAAAATCTCAGCATTTCTTTTTATAGAAATTATCAAGTTGATCATTAAGTTTATATGGAAATACAGAGAACATAGAATAATCAAAACAACTTTTGAGAAAAAGTAAAAAACAAAGTTCATGGTTAACAAACATTTATTCAAGGCTGATTATAAAGCTGCAATAATCAAAAACATTATGACTTTGGGTTACAGATGGGTTATAGATTAACATTAACAGGTTAGAATCCAGAAATATACTCATAGGTTTAAGACAAGTGATTTTTTTGACAAAAGCAAAAAGACAATTTATGAGAGAAAAATCTTTTGAACAAGAGGTTCTGTAATAATTGTACAGTGATATGCAAAAAATGAACTTTGATCAATACTTTGTACAATATATTAAAAATTAACTGAAGATGGGTTATAGATATATGTAGAATAAAAATTATAAAATTGTTAGAAGAAAATATACAAGAAAATCTTTCTGACTGGTTTAGACAAAGATTTCTTATATATGACAACAATTATATAATTTAGAGGGGAAAATTTGATAAGTTGAAGTTCCTTAAGATAAAAACTGTTCTTTTGCTTGTCAAAAGACACTGTAAGGGAATAAGAGGACAAATCAAGGACTGGGAACAAATATTTGCAACACATTTGACAAAAGATGATGAACGTTCCAATTTAAAAACAAGCAAGGATTTGAACAGACATCACAAGATATCTATCTACATAGCAAATAAGTACATGAGAAGATATTGATTTTCCTAGAATAGAAATTAAAACCATAAGTCTCATCACACATCTTTTAGGATGAGTGAAAGGAAAAAAAAATGACCATAACAAGAAGTTGGTAAGGATGTGGAAGAAATAGAACTCATATATAAAATGGGATGTAGACAGGTACAACTACTTTGGAGAAAAGGCTGCAATTTTCTGAAACTGTTTCACTATTTCTTTTACCAAAAATGGCCCACTAATTTTTTTTTCTCCCGGGTGTTTTATACAAGATTCTGCAATATTAACTCACTGAAAGTCACCAAATTGTATGCTTAAAATATGTCTCATCGCATTTCAATTATACTTCGATGAAGATTTCTAAAAAGATGCTATGTTTACTTCATTGTTCAACCAGTAATACGTTGTTGGTGGTAATGAAAACCCTTACAATATGTTTTTTGGTTAATTTTTATTTCTAAACTGTTAATTTGTGAACCACAAAATTTTCCCAATGATTCCTTTTGAGTGACAATGCTACATGTTACACTGTGCGATTACCTTTTGGTGAAGGGTGTTTCTCAAGGGTTCAAGACAAACAGCAAATTTCAAAATATTTTTTTCTTTCAATGTTATATAAATAATAGTGATAAACACTTTCTAGATGTTCACTTTGACAGAATGTGAAGACACCTGAAACTGGCTCATTATCTTCCGACTTGTCTCTTTTCACATTCTCAGTAGGCAGTGTGTAAATCACAGAATTTTAAAAGTAAGCACATTGCTTGGGTTCCTGAAAATTTCATTAAACTTTCATTCATATACAAAGAGAGCTTTAGAAAAAAAATTGAAGATTTGTTACCTGGTTATAAAATAATTACTTTTTTTTAAATTTTGATGCAAAGAACACATTTTTCTAAGATCAGGGTGCAAAGCATACTTCTGAAAAGTAAGTGTATGGGAGCCCTTGAAATTTTAGATAGCAGAGATTCTTCATGAGATTTGCATTTGAGGGATCTTGAAAAACACCCGGCCTCTTTTCACCCTGCACCTCCAAGCCGTCCTGCTCCTCTTTCTACCTACGGGTTAAAGATTAGTTCAGAGATTGAATCTTCACTTAGTTGAACCAAACTTTCTGAACCAGTGCAATTCTGTTTTGTAAGTGTGAAACCAACCTCTTCACACCAGTTTTGCAATCATTCTTTTCTGTTCTCCCTCAATTGCCAGTTGCCTTTAATTTCTGTTAAACTATGTGGTAGCTGACATAGACTCTAAAATACTTGTAGTAGTCATTTTTGTTGCATTTTAAGAATGCAGGCATTAGGAGGTCTCTAAAAGTGAAACAGGGTAATAGATACATAGACATTGGTGATCACTACCTTTTTCTCTTCATTTAGTAAAAAATTTACATTTATGGCTCATATGAGCACACATAGCCTAATATTTCCAGTGATTTGTCACTTTCTTAGATATCAAGAAAATGTCTGCATTTCAAGTCTGACTGCAATGCTCTTAGTGCAACTGACATCAGTACATTTGTTTGGTTTTCATTTTTCCAGAACTGAAGTTCAAATTATGTAAGTGAAGACCTTGGCAGGAGTCACTATTTTTGAATCTTTAAAAATAATACAGAAAATGTGTAACAAAATCAGCATATATATATATATATATATATTAAACAATTGTTATGATAAAATTAAAACAGTGCAGCATGAATTTTATCAGTTATATTTTCTACTTAAATTTTGAGGTTACAAAATGCTTCATATCTCTATTGCCATCCATCCATCCATCCATCCATCCATCCATCCATCCATCCATCCATCCATCCATCCATCCATCCATCCATCCATCCATCCATCCATCCATCCATCCTCTATCTGATCTTCTAGTGATGTTAGTGTGAAGTAAATACTAGTTTTTTTTTTTTTTTTGAGTGAGTTGTGGCATTGGACTCAGTGCTTAGTAATCTGTTATTCCTAGGTTTTGCTTTATTTTTTCTCTTGAATAGAAGGATCCAGATATTTCAAATATTTGGGACTCTTCTCTTAAAGGTTAAAACATTTAAACATATTTACTTAAGTATTATTAGCATTTAGTCCTACAGATAAGAAAATAAAGGACCAAATTGATAACTACCCAAAATTTAGTAAAAAAAGTCAAATTATATTTAAAGAATAGCTGTATCTTTTAAACATTTCTGAGTTTATGTTATTCTTTTATCGTATACATTTCCACTTAGGCTATGTTATTCATCTGTAGCGTCAGATGTTCCCATCTCTTGGCTTCATGTCCTTTCTAGTCTTCTCGTGAAAGTGGGCACAACTCTGACTTGCTTCCAGTCTATAGAATATGGCAGCAGTGAAGAGATTTTTCAGATGTAATAAAAGTCTTGAATCAACTGTAATCAATTGATTATCTAGATTTTCTTGGGTTAATTGACTTAATGGATGAAAGCCCTTAAGAGAAGCTCTGGGGCCTTCTGAGATTTGATCCAGCCATTGCTTGTCTGAGAATCTATGCAAAGGAGACCTCAATATGGGTACAAAGGGACACCTGTGCTCAGATGTTTATTGCAGCACTATTTATAATTGCAAGGACTTCAAACCAACCCAAATGTCTCAAAACAGATGAATGGGTGAAGAAAATGTGATATATATACACAATGGAATATTACTCATCAATTAAAAATGACAAATTTGATGAATTTATGATAACATGGATGTACTTAGAAGAAATCATATTGGCAGAAACAAGTCAGAAGGAAAAAGACAGAAACCAAATGATTTCACTAATATATGGACAACCAAATGAAAATACACAACTGGGTGGGAGGACCAACTGGAGTGGCCAGGAAGGGGAGGTAGTAGGTGACCCCAGGGGTTATAATGATGTGAAATATATGTATATATAAATAAATTATTTAAAAAAAGAGAGACTCTCTTCCTTAATGACTCTGGCTAAAGATGCCATCACAGAGGTAGTTTGCTATGTTCGACAGGGCCCTGTGACACAGTACTGGAACTTTTCAAGAACTGATGTGTCTTCCAGTAGGAAACTTATTTCCTCAGTCCTTCAGCTGCACGGAAGTGAATTCTGCCATCAGTACCAGGAGTTTAGGGGTGGACTGCTCCGTCATCCAGGTTTTGACAATGCAGCTGCCACCTGAATTGCTACTTGCTGACACCTGAATCAGAGAATTTAGTAAAGCCCACATTTGACCTGAAGAAACTGTGAGATAATAAATTGTTTTATCTGGTCATTATCTGTGGTAACTTGTTACATAGCAACAGAAAGATCATAGTCCTTTTATCTCAATTTTTTCTTTTTTAGATATCATAGTCTTTCAGAATGAACGTTTTGATAGTATTTCTCCTTTACTGAAAATTCTGAGTGATTTCTTATGATTTAAAAATGAAGCCTAAATTCCCCAAGTATGTTAATCTTCCTGATTTGGTTCTCACCTTATTTTCCCTCGCCTTACACGGTTTCCCCACTGTGAGCCCTGTTTTTATAATAGAAAACCTCTACCAAATTCAACTTCCTGCATTTACATATGTCCACTATTCTTTTTTTTTTTTTTTTTTTTTTTTAGACTAGGTCTCTATTTTTACCTGTGGAACCTCAGGCTCATGTTGCCCGGGGTACCACAGACTCAAGCAATCCCCAGCCTCAGCTTCCCAGGTAGCTGGGATTACAGGCGTGCGCCACCACGCCCAGCTATTTTTTGGAACTAGTTCTGTGTTGCCCTGGGTGGGACTCGAACCGAGATCCCTGGTCCCCGCTGCGACTTCCTACGCTGCCGCTTACAGGCACGCACCACCCAGCCTGTCCATTATTCTTGATTTTCTCGGTAGGCTTTCAGATGGTAGAGACCTTGTGTAATTCCCCTGTATTTCTCATTTCTTCCTTTTGGGTATATTGTAGGAAGGAACTCCCGTCCTCGTTAAAGCTAGGTGCGTCAGCGTCTAATAGGGTGAGGCTTGAAGAGCGCATGCGCACTTGACCACAGCCCCTTTCTTGCTATAGGCAGTTATGACTTTCAGATGGTAGAGACCTTGTGTCCTCGAATGAGGAGATATATACAGAGTGAACAAGTCAAGCTGACAGGCTCTGTGAGCTATAATAAACCTTCGTTGTTATATCAGCACGGTAGAAGATTTTTGATTTCCGTGGCATCACTTATCTTCTACAGGCTGATCCACCACTTCTTCTCATCAACATTTCCATCCTATAATACTGAGGAAAATGTCTAGACTCTGTAGATAGACTGAAGTGCTTTCTTCTCCTTGTTCCAACACGAAGAAATGCATTGCTTTATGTTGTCTATTTCATGTATTGCTGTGAGGATTCTTTGAAGTAAACATATAAAATGCTTGCTGACAATGGCTAACACCCTATAAATATTCCTAAAGGATCAGCTATTATTATTCTATAAAACTTCCTTTGATTTATTGTAACAATCTGTTAAATATTTGTCTTCTTTTGAATTATGATCATTAGCAGCTCGTGACCTATTTTCCTCTCATTATTGTGTCATAGATACTGGACCAAGGGCTTGGAACATAAATGGAACTGACTAAATACTTGCTAATGAATGCATGGTTAGCATACACCAGAAACCCCTCCTTCTAAGTTTTTCCATTTTGAACCATATTCCCAATATGTACTTTGTTACCATCATTTATACTGTGTGTTTGAGAAAGTTATGCTTTTCATCACTTTTGTATAACTGAACAATGAGGAAGACTTGCTAGAATACAATATTAAAGATCTTAGTAAACTTCAATTCAATCTGTGATCTTGGGAAAGATTGTTTTAAAAACCCTTCTAAGCTTCTTTTTTCTTATTTATGCAATGACAACTATCAGTTATCTCTTTTTCCCCCAAGTGGTTGTTTGAAGGAATGAAATAATTTTTGTAAAATAGCTCTTGGCACATAGAGAGACATTTAACTATGTTATTATTCATTTTTTTTACCTTTGATTTGCTTGAATTACATGTTTGGAAAACTTGGAGTCTTATAGCTTCCCCCTTATTTTTTACAGAAATTATGTGGTGATTAATTTTCACCACTGGTCTTGAGTTTCATATGCTAGTTGTCTGTAACATGAAATAATACCATGTATATTTAGTCATTTGAATTATAGGCAATACTGTATATTGTGGTGTCACCATCAGCATTAAGACATTCACTAATATGTTTAGCATTTGCAATATAATAAAATTCTACAACAAAACTAGGCTTGTCCTAAGAGATGTAGAAGTGAAAAAGCACATCTTACATATCTTTTCTGCCAGTGTCACAATTACATTGTTCTGTCTCAAAGAATCAAATATTACGTCTTAAATCTAGATATACCAGTTTTCACAGATCCTTGCATCTTAAAAGGTAGCAGCCCAAAATACTCTCAATGGGTAATCTTTAACTCATTCTAGAAAACCTGTTCAATCTTTTCAAATGAAATTGCAATCTAGTTAAAACTAAGTATCCCTTTAGAAACAGAATAGAAGAGTGAAGAAGATTAAAAAAGAAAACGGTCCAAAATGTGACTCATTCCTCTGGTTTGAGGTTTTAAAGAGACAGGCAAGGAAGAGCAGGATATAGATTTTCATTTTGTAGTGAATAAAAAATTACCTTACTGGTAAAGTGGATACCATTTTGCATGAAATACTGCAATTTTTTGAAAGAGTAATCTAAAAACTTATTTGGATCATTGTCAGCAAAATCCCAAGTTTTCCTCAACTTTTCATAGAAATATAATAGTAGATTGAGAAAAATATTTGATATCAGAAAATGTTTCCCCTTCATCATAATGAAATTTTTAATTATCGAAGTTCACTGTTGTAGTAAGACATATTATCGCAGTTGAACTTTTAGTTCTTTTACTTTCAGATACCATGTTTCAAAATTAATTATTATGCTCTGAGATATAAATTGGTGTAAATAAGTATTCGGATTGATTTTTCTTTTGGAGTATTTCTAAAAATATAAAGTGTACCCTTAAATAGTTGGGTCAGTTTTTCATCCACTTTAACTTTTGGAAGAAATTAAAATACTTTGTTTCATCACCTATTATGACCTTTATTTGTTATAGTTTTTCACTTTGTAAAGTGGGTATAGAACTTATTGCTATCATCATCAAAAGTGATAAGATGCATATTTGAAAAAATACGACTTTATAAATTCTTAACTAAAACGACTTAAAAGAATACTGCTTTATTTGCAGATTGCAAAATTCATCTATAGACTTGGTAATTTTGTATTTATTTGAATATATCATGGTATTTATTTATTTGATTTTATTTACTTTTATTCTTTAAATCACAGCCTCAGTAAATGGTTTTTGGGATACCTCCTCTCCCTCTTGTGCCCCCTCCATTCCCTCAAACCCTGATCTTTGTTGTTTGCTAGTCTGTGTTAAGTCCATTAGTCTCTTTCTTTCCTGTGGCAGTGTTCTTTTATGGGGTGAGGGACGGTGTTGTTGGAACCAGGCAAACCTTATTGGTAGGTTTTCAGTCTTAAGTTTGCATTGGGTAGCCAGTCTTTATTGATTTGTGGTCTGTCCATGTTTTTTCATTGGAGGCTGTCTTCTCCAATTGCATTTCTGCTGTTTTGCTGCTTTACCTTATGGTTCTGGCATCAGATTTAGGGGGTCTCACCTCCTAAATAAGAAGTTTCTCTGTGGATACAGGCGTCTGTGAATGGCTGTTGTAAATCATCTCCTCTGCCTCAATTTGCAGCTTTGTTGTGGGGCCAATGCCCCTAGTCTTTGGCCTTCCTCTCCTCTCCTGTAGTGTTGGGAGGGGTGCTTTGCTCTCCTAGAGGCCATCACTGAAATGAAGTCTTGGTACTTCTAGACCTGGTGAGGGTATAGGTGTGCTTCATGACATTGAGTTTCTATAGTTGTTTCTCCTGTCTCGCATGCACTGGTTCTCTCGATTGTCCATCTGTTTTGTCCAGCTCAGGGTTGTGGGCTGGATTTTCACCTGGTCCCTCACCCATTCTATGATAGATTTTGTATTATGTATGTCTTCCTCCTCCTGAAGATTGGCTGGAGTGAGAGTGAAATGGAAGGGGATTCCCCTCCCCCCCATGTGCTGGTACCTCCCTGCATGGGGGCAGGACCCAGATGGCTGGGCATGGGCCCTCCTAAGTCCCCTTTGGGGTGGGGGTTGGGGGAAACATGCCCTTGCAGATCCAGGCTGCAGATGGCTGCCCTGTGCAACAACCATCTGCTGGTGGATGGGGCTAAAACTTAACCTGGTACCCCCTCTCGGGCTCTCCAGGCTTGGGGGGCTTACCCAGAGGACATCGTTGTCTTTGCTCCCTGCTGGCAAGGGAGCTCCAATGACCCAGAACCACGGGCGGGCAAACAGCCTGCTTAGGTGGGCTATCATGGTATTTAATGTTAATGCATTTCTGGTGGCTATCAAGTAATAATGTGATTGGTTTGTATCTGTAGCACTTATTAAACTAAATAAACAAGCTGGATGCGGTGGCATGCGCCTTTAATCTTAGCCTAGGAAGGGAAGCCAAGACTAGGAATCTCTTGAATCCATGAATTTAAGACCCTCCCGTGGCAACATAGCAAGACCTAGTCTCAAGAAATAACTGGGCATGGTGGCATACACCTGTAATCCCAGTTACTTGGGAGGCTGAGGTTGGGGATCACTTGAGTCCATGGTAGCCCGAGAAATGTGAGTCTGTGGTTCCTGGGCAACATAGCGAAACCTAGTCTCAAAAAATCGAAAAAAAAAAAAAAAACAAAAAAAAACCAAAAAAACCCCAAATGAACAACATAGTAAGAACAAAAGCAATTTCTTCCAGGGTGTGATATTTACTTTTTTTTTTTCTAAATAAGGTAAATACTGCAAAAGAAGCATGGTCTAGGCAAAACCTTTTATGAACAAGACATGGCCCATTTAAATTTTCTAATTTATGATTTGCATTTTCAGAGTGTTAGTTATAGCAAAGAAAAGTCACCATCATCCCCACTACAGTTCCTTATGTAGAGTATGTATATGATGTGCTTGGGTTTGGAAGTTAGATAGACTTTAACTTCTCTCCTATTTCTCCTTCTTCCTGTGTGAACTAGGCAACTCAAGTTTGGGTTTGTCATTTATAAAATAGTGATCATGGCCTCTGACTTCCAATGTTACTATGAGGGTCTACCTTAGTAGAACAAACTATCCAGCACAATGTAAGTACTTAATAACTTTTACTATGATTATTATCATCACAAGTATAGTGCTTTCTATTTCTACTGTATGAAGTAATCTGAGATTAACAGTACAACTTTCATCACAGCACTTTGTGTGTGTATTTAATAACCATGATTGTTTAAAAAAAACAACAGATTACATTTCCTTTGCTTTGATGTAGGATCACAACATGTATTATTATTATTTTTTAACTTAAATTGTATCTGACTTCAAATCATTTAAAGATACAATTTCATTGATTTGCCCTTATCAGGATTTACCTCACAAAACCACACCTACCTTACCCCCTATACAGATGGAAGAGAAATGTGAAATATATTCCCTAAGGCCTGGTACTTGGGCAATCACCGTTCTAATCAATCTTCACCTGTTGATGGAATGCTCAGAATGTCCTGTCTTCTACTCTGACTCTTGATGAATTCTTCAATACTCAAATCTTGTCTGGAGACTACTGAATGCAAACACAGTCAGCATTAAAGCAGTGGTGGTATAAATCAAAAATCCAATTTACTTATTTAACTTTAATTGATGCAATGTTAATTTACATCACAATGTATGTCTTATAAATATAGGTCTAATCTCTACATTTGTGTGTTATTTCACCTCAGACCAAAACACCAGCAATTCTCCATCAGATCCTGCTTTTCCCTTGCTCCCATACCACCACACTCCCCTTCTTACAGCCTTGGCCATTGTCCAATGTGCTCTTTCCCTTCTCTATGTGCCTTCTCCCTCTACCATTCTCTGTCTCAGATCTGTGGTTAGTTTTCAAAGGTTTGTCTTTGTCCAATCTTTTGTGTTTTTCTACACGTAGATGAAGCCTTCTAATAATTATCTTTCTTCTCATTTATTTCATTTAGCATAATCCCTTCCAGCTCCATCTATGTTTCTGCAAATGGCAAGACTTTTATCTTTTTTGATTGCTGAACAATGTTCCTTTGTGACTATACACAATATCTTGATCCATCTGACTATTTTGGGGCATTTAGATTATTTCTATATTTCAGCTATTGTAAATAATGACATAGGAGTGCAGGTTTCCCTTCAAATAGTGATTTTGTGTCTTTGGATACATTCCGAGGAATAGAAGTACTGGGCCATATAGTAGATCTATGTTTAACAGTCTCCATCCCCACCAATAATGTAGGAATTTTCTTGTTTTTCACGCTCTCATCAGCACTTTTAAAAAATTTTAATATGGACCTTTCTCACTGTTTTGAGGTAGTATCTTATTGTGGTTTTAATTTACATTTCCCTTATTATCATAAGGGAATTTTGAACTTTTTTTCATGTCTATTGGCCACTTGCATTTCTTCTTGGGAGCAGTGTCCTTTTAAGTCTTCTGCTTAAGTCTTCTGCTTCTGGATGATAAAAGACATCCAAGTCTTTTATCCAGTTTAAGTTGACTTTTCTGTATGATATGAGTGGCCTTGTTTCATTCTTTTGCATGTCACTGTCCAGTTTTCCCAGGACCACTTATTGAAGAAGCTTTTCTTGCTCACATATATATTCTTGACTTCTTTGTTGTAGATTTTTGTCTGTTTAAGTGTGGGTTTATTTCTGGGCTCACAAGTATTCCATTGTGTCAGTTGTTAGTCCATTAAATAGGTTTTGATTATTATAGCTCTGTAATGTACTTTAAAGCCTGGATGTGTGATACCACCATTAATTCTCTTTTTTATCGAATTATCTGTTACTTCTCACTGTTAGGTGAACTACAAGCAGTTTCATCCTTCCTGGACATGGTATGAATTGTAGTTTCTTTCCTGATGGTAGCTTCTTCCCCACTTTGTTTCCCAAAGTTGAATTTCCTTATTACATGCAGTCAGTGTTGGTCTGTGGTGACCATGATAGTAATTCACTTTGATTTTGCCTCATGTCTCAGGATCCTGACTCTATCTGGGCTATTCTTAGTTTATTTTCCATGAAGTGGAATAGTATACTTCTCTGTTGCCACCTTCTTTCCTCAACAAACCCTTAGATTCTAACTACAGAACAAATGCTTCCAGAGTAGGGAGAGGAAATGGAAACAAGCTGGGAGCCCAATAAATTTTGATGGTGAAGTAGTGTACTGAAGAGGTGTGGATCTGTACTCCTAAAGCATGTACAATGTTGTATTCAATGTTGCCTCAACTAAAAAAACACAAGAAAGAGAAAGAAAAATATTAATAACTAATTAAGAAATAGTAGGATTGTGAAATCCTTGGTAGTAGCTCTTTTATGCCTTTTTAATGTCTTTAATCTTCTTGGTGGTCAGCAAATTATTAAATGTATTTAAAAAATACCTTTTAACTTCCATCTGAAACAAGATGAAAAATGGTTTGGGAAGCAAATAAGTGCTCCATTATATATTGAGTAGTTTTTTCAAACAAGAGTTCCTTAAAGCACTCACATTTCACCCAAGTTGGAACTTTTTCCTCTCTTAGTCTGCAAGAAGTTAGGTTCTTGTTAGAAGGAAACTAGGCAGTATTTTTAGAATGACCTATGAAGATACTCTGCTTTAGCGGGTATTTTTAGAGTCTGACAATAATCATTCTATTTGCTCATACCAAGTTACTTGGTGATAGTGGTGGCCAATTTGTATACTTGCAAGTAATGTCTGGGTTGCTATTGAGATAATTGAAAAATTTTAGTTGTTTTTCTGGGACAAAAAATGTATTCTATTCCAATTTAGGCACAATGCTATTTATGAATGACTTCCTTTTAATTAGGTGTCTAATTTAAAACAAATTGTGACTATAATAACCTCAAAACACAAACTTAGGCTGTTAATCATAGACAGGGAGGAAGGAGCTTCAAAAAGTCATTCAATCTCAAGGCTATAATTGATTGTATAGAACTGGAAAGAATTTTTTATTATTTTACAAAATGATTAAGAAAATAACTTCCACAACTAAATAAAATCTAATTTCTGTTTTTCAGTATTGTATTTTTTTTATTGTAAAAAATTCTAGTTCAATACACATTTATTTTTAATTTCTGAGTAAGGTAAGTTTGAAGAGCCCTTTAGTTTGGACATTTAATGAGAAAACATTTTGAAAGGATAAAGGAAAATATTCCTTAATTTCTTTTTGTTTTGAAGATAATTTTTAAATCTGAGTTATGACTTAGGAAAAAAGCAAATTTCGATAATTAAAGGTCATAGGAATGAAAATTCAGTAAGCCAAGTCATCAATAAATTACAATAACCCTAGGACTCTAATACCCTTGAAGAAAAAAAATGCATGGCAAACAATGCTTTAAGAGCTTATTTAACAATTTTCTCCCAACTGAAAATTAAAACAAAAATGTTCCAGGGAGTAATTCTGAGATAATCTTGGAAATATTTGCAAAAAGGAACTAGTTTGCATTTTGCTTCATGAGGGAAAATGTTAAACATTTTAGAATAGCCTTCTGTGATTATTTTTAATGGGAAAATAAAATACAGATGACTTCTCCAGGATCAATATCTTCCCTTCCCCATTCTTGGTGTTTTGTAGACTGATTAATTTGCAGAGGTTGAGTTTGATTGCTGCTGAAGTAGAAAGTATTATAGATTTGCTGTTATTCTTCAATTCACTTGGCTGAGGCCTATGGTTTCCATCTCTGTATTTATCTGTCTTTCCACATGGCTCTTGGAACCAAGCTCTGGGCCTAAACAAATTATGAAAATCTGTTGTGCTGAACTTTGGTCTTTTGCTGTGAATAGGTAACTTTTCCCTCGCCCCCCACCATACTGCAACTGTATATTAGGTAAAGGGACCAGAGCCACACAGAAGCAGGCATTTAGAAAATTAGATTTGTAAATGAAGGATGTTAACCAGCTAAATTTTGAAAACAAAATGGGGGAGGGGGCGCTTAAGGTCATAACATTTACAAAGGCCTGTAGAAGTTAAAGAAATGATGAAGAAAGCTTCCTCAATAGTAACAATACCTTGTATGGTAATCTTAACTGACTGAATGAAGAATTCAACATTTCCAATCTCGAATTCCCATGGTACACTATTTTGATTATGGTTGTTGGCTATCAGTTAATACTGAGTAAATACTTTTTCCAATTTCTTATGAACAGTTAATTAAATGATCTATTTAACCAATATTCCCCAAATCACTTGAAAGTTTGAGTTATAAATAAAGCATAAGTGAATGGTGTTTTTGTACAATAGCTAGGTATGTTTTTAACATATCCCTTCTTTGGTCAGCTATTTCTATATATTTGAAATATGTTAGCATCAAATAATGGAATTATCGTAAGACCTTTGACTTTTAAGAGTAGGAATATTTGAAATTGCATAAGAGTATGTGTAAAGTAAGTGCATGTGTGAAGATTTGCTAAGGTTTGTATAGATCCAAAGGCTAAATTGGTTTAACTACAAATGTAGCCAAGAATTATAAGATACACACATTTTAATGAACTTGATCCACGTTTTAGTCATTTGATGATGGCTTGTATAGCTTGTTAGCATGACAAAACCAGGTTAAAATGCAAACTGTTTAAAATGGTGACCTTTAGCAGGAAAGCTACTATATGCTAAATATACTTCATATACAGAGACATGCTTTAATAATTGTGATGATCTATAATTATAAATTCATTATGAAAGACTAAAAAGTGTTCAATTGGCATTTGAACATATTATTTGATCCATCATATTTTCTGAAAAATAAATATAGCAGCAGATGCTTTAATATAAAATCTACATGTAAAATAATGTGAATTCTTTTCCAGAAGCAAATCTAGAGTCATATCGGTGAATAAACACTATTATTGCTGCTGCAAACAACTACTTAAGAAATCTGCTCCCAATTAACCTTATAGACAAATGAAAAGCCATCTTCTAAAAATGAACACATTTATTTCTGTAAATGTGTGAATTCCTCAGCATTTCTACAATGTTGAAATAAACTGTTTCAATCTATATTTATAGATCAGAGTTGGGAGCAATTTCTCTATCCTTTACAAACAGCCTTGACTATCTACTCTGAGTTCAAAACAGTTTTAAAATGTGTCATTTTTTTTTGGTATACAAAAGGCATTCTAAAATTGTATTATGCAGTTATTGTGCCAAAAGAATGACCCTTGCCATGCTTTGTTTACTGAATGTCAAATTTTCATTTGTATTACAGCTGTGTACCATAGCAGTTTCGGTTTTGTATGAAGGGCAACTAATGCACAAAACAGTCAAACCACAGAGCAGTAATTAGTCTGGAAAAGATCAAAGTGTGCTCTTCTAAATCCAGCCAATTTGCTCTGGGTGTGCAAAACCAATAGTCTTTCTTTTGCTAAGGTCTCTTATTAATTTTTGCTTTCGTTTGTTGCAGAGCAGCTGCTTTACTGTCAATCCAACATCCTGCTTTAAAAAAAATCCATTTTGATGCCACAAATGTAATTTCAATGGGTTTAGGAATAATAACCAGCTTTTTTTTTT
This sequence comes from Uropsilus gracilis, assembly GCA_004024945.1. Taxonomy (NCBI): domain Eukaryota; kingdom Metazoa; phylum Chordata; class Mammalia; order Eulipotyphla; family Talpidae; genus Uropsilus; species Uropsilus gracilis. The sequence goes on from PVHY01000410.1 coordinate 225,083, forward strand.
TCCCCCACCCCACTTCCAGAAGATAGAAACTTGAAAGTTTTCAGTGTCTGTAAAGTGAAAGAAAGCAATATAAGTCATAGTAGTGTTTAAATTTGTTGTACTAGAATAGGCTGAAGAATAGTGATCTGCAATTATTTCTGTTTTTAGTCCTTTTAACCACCTCTACCCTTATTACTATATATATAAAACTATATATTGTGTATAGTTATATATTGCTCCCTTCTCTTCTTAATATGAGCTCTTTTTTAAACATTATGCTCACATTCTGGTTTTTCATAGATAAATGAGTGATCCAAATTAATTAAGCTCTATCCAGCAAGAAAAAAAAAACTGACCTAGTATGAAAACAGTAAAATAAGTAGAATCTCTTGTTTTTTCTTAATGGAATTATGATCACTTAAGAAATGAAATGTAATCTTGGAGAATACATTTTAAGTATAGTGTATACATTTCTTCCCTTTTCCATTTCTATCATTTTTCTGATCAATTATCTCCCTGGCAAAAAGTAGAGATAAATAGATTTGATAATTTACTGTTCCCTATTAGTATGATAGTTTTTTTTGTAATTGCTACCTTGAAATCTGCTCAAGTAGTTTGTATTTTAATATAAAATACTATATACTATATATTTTTCCTAATTTCTTTACCTAAGCAATGAATATTGACATATATTAGCTGAGTAAATATATTTTATGTATCTATAAATGCAATAATTTTCTTGGTTTTACAACAAACCATTTATATTTGACATATATTAGCTGAGTAAATATATTTTATGTATCTATAAATGCAATAATTTTCTTGGTTTTACAACAAACCATTTATATTTGATTCTGAGTTATACTCTACTTCAAACATGTGCCAAGTATTTGTTTTAGTGTCACTAAATAACTAGCTAAGTAGACACTAAAATACAGCCAAGCAAAACAAAAAGTATAATGATACACAGAATTAGCATAATGAAAAGAGTCACATACAAGTAATTTACAATAATTGATTCATAAGCAAATGTGTAATGTCCTTGAAATGACCAAATGGAAATGTTTACAAATGAACAGAAATTTAGTGCTTTTGAAAACTGATGAAATGATCATACAATGTTAAGATCTCTCTTAAAGATATAGAGGGCTAGAATTGCTGAATCATATAATAGATATATTTTCAATATTTTGAGAAATAGCCATACTATTTTCCATAAGGGTCATGCCAATTAAAAGTATAATAGAAAATATTAAGCCTTTCATTGTAGCAATAAAATCTGAAGTTTCTAGAGTGATCTAACAACGTGTAGAACATGCTTAGAGAAAAATGTTAAGATTTTATTAAAGGAAAGAGAAACAGTTGTTTAATCTGATCACACTTTAAAAAAAGTTTGAGACATTGTAGGCACAGAGTAAATATTCATTGAATGAATAAGTCTGAGTATATGGAGAGAAATGCTATTCTCCTAGATGGGAAAGCTAGCATTGTGTGTCCCCAATTCTATTTCCCTTTTCAATGCAGTTGCAATATGATAAGAGAAGCTATAAGGAGAAAAAATGGGAATAAGGGAGAAGAAAAACAAAAATAGCCATGGAATATAATACCTATTCATGCACTGATGGTGATAAGAGTCCCATGAACGTGTATTTGAGAGCCAGACCAATTTAAAATAACAGAAACTAAAAAGTTGTAAAGTCAAGCTGGAAGCTATGGTTGATGTTCTTGGCAATGATCATTAAGTAGAGCTTGGTGATGGGTTGACTCAAGAAAGACAAAATTAAAGGAATACAGGAAAAGTCCTGTTCTTAGGTCTAAAAAGCCAATGGCAAAGCAATATAAAGGAAAGTGCACAATATGAAATTTGAAAAAGATATGACTTTATTTTATTCTATTTTTTTAATTTCCCTCCCACCCTGTTCCCCTAGACTTTAGTTATTTTAATCTCACTATGAGTTAGTAGAATGGTATAGCTGACTCCTCCCCAAAATAAAGAAAATGATTCTACTTTTAGGCTGCATTAATAGAGTATAATCACATAGCTGAAAACTCTGAACCATGTATTTGCAGATCCAGTCTTCTGACATCAATACAAATTTCTTCTGTGAGAAATTCATTAAATTCAGCAGGTATATTAGCTTTTCCTTCTAAATCTGTAGTTCTGTTTTTTTTTTTTTTTTTCAGTTGGGAGGTCTTAGTGAATGCACTATTATCTTGGAATTACTTATACCCCAAATTACAGTCAGTTAGTCCTTTTTTCATGTCTTTCACAGACCCTCATATATACTTGCTTTCCCAAGATTTGCTCACTTTAGCTACTTTTCATCTTTCCCTTGCTATTGGGTTGATATGGCGAATCATCTTTACCTGACTGTCAGGTGGATTTCTAACTTACCTCTCTCCATACTGGCATGGCTAACTATATTTTTGCAGTGTGCATTCTAATGCACAAATTTGATTATTTTCCAGTTCTAAATACTCCAATAATTTTTCATTTATTTGACTATGTGCCCTATCCATTAGAATACTTGGAGTACATCTTTAATATGCATATATGTATTTATTTTATATGTAATAGATACACAAAACAAACTGAAAAATCATATGCAATAAAATTGAATTCTTTCAAAACATCTATTAATGAAACAAGGAGCTAACATTTTCTTAGTGTTTATGTGTTATTATTTTTTAAAAAAAACTATTGATATTTTAAGTTAAAAGATATTTAATATACAACTTTATATAAATTTAAATTTGCTAAATGTGTGTTAATTTTTTACATTTATAATTGTAATGTGGTTGCTATTGTGGTAATCATTAGCACCTCTATCACCTTATATAATTACCATTTCTTTTTAGTGATTGGAATAATTAAGTTTAGTCTCTTAGCAAGTTTTATGGTTTTAATTCAATATTGTTGTCTATGACTAACGGGTTATCAAAAAATTTCAGTATATTTTGATAATTGCTTTTTATTGTTGTAGTAGCTAAATGCAAATACTTAAAAAAATAGAAGTACATCACTGTCTGCAACTAAACTACAATTATTAGTTTTGTTTCATTATAGCAATTATCCAAATGGTTCCCCAGCAAACCCAGTTAATACATTTACATCCTCCTTTATTTCAATCAATTATTCTTGTGAACTAACTAAAGGACATAGTACTTCAATATTTGTTAGCAGAATCTCCCACTGATACCTTTATTTATACAATTTTATAACATTAGAAAACTTCATTTGTGGTTTTAAGCATGCAGTGTGAGAACACTCACATTGTTTTAATAATGAAAGCACATTATATTGGAAACATTGCCATCTCTAATATGTTCTGTCTAGATACTTTTTAAAAAATAAATGATTGTCAAATTCTCACTTTTTTTTCTGAGAGGACAGGTTAAAATCTGCTTATTAATTACATATATTTTTAAAAGAGAAATTTTGGTTTTACAACAAAATTGAGAGGAAGGTATAGAGATTACTCATATACACCCTGTCCTTACATATGCATAGTCCCCCCCATTAGCAACATCAGTCAGCTAGAATTATACTCTATTAATATTTTTTTAACAAGAGATGGACTAACCCAAAATGTGTTGTTAACCTTAATGTTATCTCTTGATCTTCTATATGTATGGGTTTGGACAAATGTACAATAACATATGTCTACTGTTATAATATTACATAGAGTATTTTCACTGCCCTGAAAATTTTCTGTGCTCTATGCATCTCTTTTTCCACCCCTACTCTTGGCAATCACATATCTTTTTACTATCTTTGCAGTTTTGCTTTTTCCAGAATGACATATAGTTGGTATCATATAGAATGTAATCTTTTTGGATTGATTTCTTTAACTCAATATTATGCAAGTCTTTTTCGTGGCTTGACAGTTCAGTTCTTTTTAATGTGGAGTAATATTTCATTGGATTGTCACAGCACATTCATTCATGCATTCGCTCACTGAAGGCCATGTTGGTTACATATAAATTTTAGCAATTATGAATAAAATTGATATAAATATCAGAGTACAGGTTTTTGTGTGGATGTAAGTTCTCAACTCCTTTGGGTAAATTTCAAGGAGTGAAATTGCAAGACTGTATCATAAGAGTTTGTTTAGTTTTGTAAGAAGCTACAAACTGTCCTCCATAATATCTCTATGATTCTGTAATTACATCAGCAATGAATGAGAGTTTCTATTGTTTCACATTCTCACCAGCTTTTGGTGTCAGTATTCCATATTTTGGTGTTCTAAGTGCATACCAGTACCTCATTGTTATTTTGATTTGCAATTTCCTTATTTTATTCATATAATGATATGTGGAACATTTTTTCATATACTTTTTTGTCATCTGTATGTCTACTTTGATATGATGCATGTCTAGACTATTTGCCCATTTTTCAATTGAGTTATTCTGTTTCTTCTGAGTTTTGATTTCTTCATATAATGTGGGTAATAGTCCTTTATCAATTGTATCTTTTGCAAATATTTTATTCCCAGTCTGTGACTTGTTATCTAATTCTCTTGATACCATCTTTTGCAGAACAGAAGATTTAAGTTTTAGTGAAGTCCCAGCTTATCAGTTATTTCATGGGTCATGTCTTTGGGGAGCATATCTAAAAAGGCATCCCCATACCCAAGGTCATCTAATTTTTTTCCCATTATCTTCAACAGTTTTATATCTTATAGGTCTATGACTTATTTTGAGTTAATTTTTTATGAAGGGCATAAAAACTGTGTGTAGGTTTTTTTTTTTTCAAGTACATATCTTGTTGTGTAGTACCATTTGTTGAAAAGATCGATTTGCAACTCCATTGTATTGTTTCTGAGGCAAAGATCAATTTCCTATACTTATGGGGATCTAGTTCTGGGACCCCCATGCTGTTAATTATTCTACTTGTCTCTTCCATTGCCACATTGTCTTGATTACTGTACTTCCCCCTTTTGCTGCATACTTTAGTAATGGTATCAGTTAATTTTAACTTTTTCTTGTTCTTTTCCCCACCCCCTAGATCCCACAAATAAGTGAGACTATCTGGTATTTACCACTTCCTTTCTGGCTTATTTAACTAGCATGATTCCTTCAAGCTCAATCCATGTTGCCGCAAATGACATGAACCTGTCTTTTTCATTGCTGAATAATATTCCATTGTGCAAATATGGAACAACTTTTGGGTTCATTCATTTATTTGGGGCATTTGGGTTGTTTCCATATTCTGGCTATTGTAAATAGTGCTGCAATAAACATAGGAGTACAGGTTTCCTTTTGTATTAGTGTTTTTGTATCCTTTGGGTAGATTCCCATAAGTGGAATCACTGAATCAAATCCATTTTCAGTAGTTTGAACATCTGCAAAAGTGGTTTACAATTCTAAAATTTTGTAAGGCTTTCATATTTTAGGGACAAGTTCATATGTTAAATAGACCTCTCTGTTCTCTGATTTCTCTATCTGCATATATATGTCAATAAATTAACAGGTCCAAATGTGTTGTTAATGCTTTTAGCTAGCAAAGATATAAGGAACAGAAGAATAAACCCTGCCTTTTTCTTAGCTTGTATGTGATTATACTATTAGTGTTATTTTCAGTTTGAGGTTTCTTTGAAGAGATTTTTTTAAAAGCCACTTGTCTGTTTTGCGAGGGTTATGTACTTCAATATGTACTTCAAAAGAGACAATGTAATCCATATATTAACTTAATTAAGCACCATAAAATGTAGCACGTTTAATAAAAATAAAATGAATGTCAGAGCAATGGGCCACTGTCTAGACTTCCACATTGTGGAATTTCTGTTTTTCCTCAAAATATTTATGTGATATTTTGAATATTTCTACCTACTAAGAATACCAGTGAAATTGATACAAAATATTAGTAAAGCTTAATATTTTCCTAATTCTTGGAGTAAAAATCAAATAAAATAGAGTTGATATTTAATCCTAATGAATCATCTTGTGTATACTCTGTGATTTGTGTACAAGTTTGAAGTCTTCTAGAATATTACTAAGTTCAGATGCCTTAACATGGCATATGGGTTATTCAATATAAAGCCCTTGTCTACTCTTCCATCCCAAGTTCTTGTCTTGTCATTCTCTCATACCTTGCAATTAAACTATAATGAAGTTTTTGAGGTTCCCTGAATCTATCACATCCAATCATCTGTCAGAGTTTTTTGAATACCATTGCTTCTTCTCAGAACACTGTTTCCCTTTAGATCATCTGATTTATACCTTCTCTATGAAACTTTTTATGGCTTTTTCCATTCTCCAGGGAAAGCTCAAAGTATACTCTAGACTGCTACTTCTGTACTCTTAACTTCAGCTTTTAGTTCTTTAGTTGACCCATTTGTTAACATTCTTGGCTCTTCCTATAGATCATTGTCTCCCTTAAATCAAAGATGTTGTCTAGTTTAGTTTTGTATCTTCAGCATGTAGCTGATGAAGTACCCAAAGCAGGCACTTAATCATGCTTGTTGAATTAACTATGAAGGTGATAGTCCTATTGTGCACTGTATTGGGCGGCTGTCATAAAGGATTATATTTAGTTCTGGGTGCCTCTTGAGAAAGGACTTTGAAAACGAATGTATACTCAGAGGAAAAGAATTCCAAACAATGTCACGAGAGTGATTCTAGCTTGGGGCCAATATATAGAATAACAGGGAAGAGGGATTTGGTTTTAATATAAGGAAGAATTATCTAATAATTAGAGCTGCTTAACAGGGGATGAATGGCTTTGGGATATGGTGAGTTTCTTACCTCTGGAAATGTTGAAATAAAGCCTGAATGGATAACCTCCTTGAGCAGACTGAACAAGGGCTTAAAGCAGCTGGAGTGGTCACAGTGAGTGGAGGAGAATTTAGATAATCTTTGAATGGTAAACAATCATGCTGATATTTTAAATCATTTGATATGCCTAGTGATAGACCTAAACTTTAATAGTTGTTTTAAAATAGAGCAGTGAGTTTATTTCCAGTAAAACATTTCTTTGTAATTCCGATCTCTGATGGATTTGAGAAAGGAATGCTGCTTTAGCTTCACCTGGGTTAGGCTAAACAAGTCTTGGAGCATGTGCTAGCACTGTTATTGTTGTTATTTACTTGTGTGTGAGTGTAACTTGCAGATATCAAGGTTGCTTCCTCTTTTCATCTTAGAAATAGTTCAAGTCCATCTTTGCCCTGACCAATGATGGATTTAAAACTTATAGTCTCAGAGTTCATAATAAAAATAATACTATCTCTTAGATATCAGAGCAAAGGAAGATGTCTTAACTTTCTATACGTTTAGGGCTGCCTGTGACAAAAGTTTGATACAAAATCTTGACTCAATTAAAAATCAGTAAATACATAGTTGACTTATACTAGAGGTATGGCATATTATAAACTATGAAATATTCTAATTGTAGCACCTTTTTAAAGGCATGACTCTTAAGATGGGGAAATAATGAAGTTAAAATGCTGTACAACTAAATGCTGTACAACTGACTGATTTCAGAACCTAGACCATCATCCTTCACATTTAATCTTGCTTTCATAGATTTCTCCATTTCACTTATGCCTCAAAAGCATAAGATGTGGTCCTTAACTGGAGGACTTTTGCAGTCTCATAAATGGATAGAGAAGATCCATAAAACAATTAGAAAAGAACAGAAGTTAAACCAAGTGCAATATGTATGCTGCAGCTAAGGAGTCATTTGGAAGGTCAACAAGGTGAGAAATCACAGGCTACAGGATATGGAAATGTTTATTAATGACAACTTTGAAAGTAGGTATGAAAGATAATTAATTAGACTTAAAATTTTTTCTTTCATTCTCAGAGTGCATGTTGTCTTTGTCCACATTCACCAGTGGCTCTCTTTCTTTTTTTACTTCTTTTTAGTTTTACTACACTTATTATACAGGCCAATAGGACAGAAGCATCTAATTGCAGCAAATTCTTATACATTCCAAGTGATCCCCATAAAACAAGTTTCCATGGGAACCAAACAAAAAGGACTAGAAAACAGAAGCAAAGTATTTACTTAATGTTTGATGGGCTCCCTGCACAATTTTTATTGGACCTGTCACTGGCTTTCTTCTAGGTTTGGGAGCCAGTTACTACTTACTTTTTAATTTGTTAAAACACTGAAAACTATATCAGGGAAAATTATACTAAGCAGTGTAATTTATCTACCGATTTTTAATACATAAATCTTATTTATTGCATAGAATTATCTCAGGAACTTACAACTCTTACCAATGGAATTCAAGAGAACAGAAGTGTCATTTTATGACTGAGTCTTTTATGAATGTCACAGGAAAGGAAATGATAGTAGATTTCAAATAGTTTTGTTAGTGGCCCTGCCATTTATTTTTGCCACACTAACAATAAAGATAGACATGAACCAATTGGTACAGAGACTTTATTGCTAATTATTTTATGTATTAAGTAATTAATATATGTTTTGTATAATAAATACAATCTACTGTGTTCTAGCTAGTTTTAATCCTTTAGTGAATAAAGATTTGACAATGAAACAGAAAACCGTTTAGTCTTATAAAATATGCTTAACATTTTCTGAATTGGGGAATGGAACCCACTCTCTTCATTCCTACCATTAATACCTCTTTGAAGTACACAAACACTAGAACTTCAAGGCAATTCAGAGTCCCAACAAGAAATCATAGATTTTTAGAAAAGCTAAATTTATAGCTTATGTAGCTTTGGGTGATGTATGTTAAAAATGAGATCAATTATTAAAAGAGAAGACAAGAATTTTTTTCTTGATTGACTAATTTGGATTTTATTTTTAAAATTAGCCAGTTTCTCTTATTGACAGGTCATGCAAATACACTGTTTTATTATGAATTTGAGGGCAGAATTCTACTTTTGCAGAGTAGAAAGTGAGGGACCAGTTAACTTTACTATGTAAATTTTTTTTCTAAATATAAAAATAATCCTTGTCCATTATAAATTTTAGGGAAAAGTAATGAATCCCACAATATATAAATATCATCAATTTACAAAACTTCCATTAGTTGCTTTACAATAATACTGACTTGAGAGAAAAGTAAGAAGAATTTGCTAAAGCCAGGAGATGAAGGACAGTGAGGAAGAAGCCTTTTCTAATATATCTGCAAAATAAAGAGAAAAAAGATTTTTCAGGCTACTTAAAGGTTCTGGGAGACCAGGCATCTTCTTTCCTAGGCTGGAGAACCACTAATCTTAAATGTTATCTCCATAGGCCCTGATTATATGTGAGCAACTAAGACCTTAGAACTAAGGTCCTGAAAGAAGGTGCCCCAGGAGAGCTGTCCAGCACCATGTATGGCCGATAACTTGATGCACTGGGAAGGCCCCTATACAGGAAGCAACAGGAAGAAGAACATGGTTCTAGCAGGCTCCCTCTCGCAAACCAGCTCTCTTTAATCTAGAACAAGACAAGTTATTGGGACTTTTTCTTGAAAGGGGGAGGGGCAGCCTCTGGTACAGAAAAGCAGGGAGCAGGTTGAAAGAAAAGGGAGAGGTTGTACCAGGATTCCAGAACACTAATTCACATACAGATAGAAAAACAATCAGGAGGCCAGAGGGAGGGGGAAATAAAGAAAGGCATGACGAAGGGTAAAGTGAAGCAGGTCAAGCAGGAATAGAAAAACTCAGATAGGACAGGCTCAACATCCCTCCTTCAGGATCCCCTTCTGCTGACAGGAATTTCTGGCCTTAATAAATTACTGCTTCGCTTGCTTCTATGCTTGGTGTGGAGGCTGTTATTGTTCCACCATTGTATACACCTGGATCCACACGTGCTGGCTCTTCTAACACTCTCTGGTTGGGAATGCCCCAAGTTTAGTGCTTTGAAATATTTAGTGATCATTTCCATGTGAGTTGAGTTCCTCTGTGTGTGTGTACACCATGTACTTTAGACTCTATCCTTCAACAAAATTACAGTCTCAAAACTAGGTGAGATGGTGAGATACACTACTCTTCTTTTGGTTCAGGAGTGGAAAGTCATGGTTTTGAGGGAACTGAAGAATTGAAATAGCTTTTATCATGAACTATATGAAGTATTTGACTTGTAGCAATTGGCCAAAGAGAATGTTGAAGCCTCCTGGAAGGATGAAGTGATCATAAACATGACCTAGTTTTACAGGCTATCGCTAGAATTCAGGGATTAGGAACCTACTAGGCAGAAGTACTGGTTCATCTTGGGACAAGTTTCAGTTATAGTGGAGCTATAATTTTGGAGTATTTTTCCAGGCTAATGTGTGAGATACTACCTATTCATGAATAATTCAGAAACCCATGGTCTTCGAGAAAATTTAAAAATTATGAAAATTCTCACTTGGTTCCTTTTCTACTTCTACAGGCCTATTTAGAAGGTAAAATTGGGAGATGCCCCACTTTTATCTGTTCCTTTCATTTTCATAATTAGGGGAAAGCATTGTGTGCAGAATGGGTTTGGTCTCAGACCTTCATACTTTAGTTGCAGTTCATAATGCTCTCTTATGAGAATTAGCAACATGGGCCATACAGTGATATCTGTCTTGCCTAATTAAAATATTTTAAAAAAATGAAATCTGCTATTTGCAGCAACATGGATGTACCTAGGTGGTATTATGCATAATGAAATAAGCCAGAAGAAGGAAGACAAACACATAGGATTCCACTTTCTTGTGGTATAGAGCAAAGAAACAAATGAAGTAAATACACTTTTGGATTATAAAACCATTGGTAGTTACCATAAGGAGAAGGGAAGGGGATGAGTCAAAGTGACAAAGGGGGCAATCACATAAAGAAGGATAGAATTACAGTTATGCTGGCAAGCAATGTAATATGTACGTGTTCATTTTCAGTGAGGCATACCTGAAATTTATATAATGTATCAATGCAATAAGTAATTTTTAAAAGAATAGATTGGTCTTTTTACTTTTTCACTTTAGCTTACAATGAAAAGTGAATTACCTGAAATGAACCTGTCTTATGAACAATCAAAATTTTAATTTTTAATTAATTATCTAATCAATTATTTAAATTTGGGTTACATGGTTGTTTGTGTATTTGAAGTATAGGCTCTTCCCCCTCAGGTCAATAAACAAATTTTAAAAAATATTCTGTTGTTGAACTGAAATTCATGCTTTTGGGGGTGATCCCTGAGACAATACTTTATCTTCTTCTGTATGTCTACAAGAAAATGAAAGGGCCTTAAGAAAGCTTCTCAACTGGAGGAGTAAACCTCAGAACAATTAGAAACAAACAATACCGGTTTCCTTTCCCACCCTTAAGGTCCTCTGCAAGTCTGCCCCAGAACCAGCAAGAGGAGGCATAGTTGCACATTTATTTGGAGGTTGGAACTGGATGGAAGATTGAATTGCCAGTGAGCCTTACCCTGTGATTTCATGCTGAAGTGGCTGCCTCTGTACCACCTGTTGATGGCATGATTGGAGCATTAGTCCTGGCTCAGCCTCTGTGCCATTGATAACTCCGCTTAACATCACCCCAGGGGACGCTTTATTGGAAACCCAGTCACTTTGCTTCGGCAATGGTGTACATTGGCGCCCCATTCAACCTTTTTTCCCGACATTAGCACATTTGAATGGGCCACCAGTGAAGCCATTCAATGAGAACATACAACCGGGGTTTCTGGGTGGCCTAGGGCTGAGCTGAGAATTCTCGTTAATGGACTGCAAGACTTAGCCTATTGAGGTACATGAACTCAGTGACCAAAGAAAAGTGAGACAAAGATGTCCCTCACAGGAACATGTAGGTCAGAAGTGGACAAAAGCAGACACGGACCAGTCAAAGCGATTTGATTACTGAGCTGAAAAGGGAACACGGATCCCTGTGGGGGGGCAGTGTGACTGATTTGACGGAAATCTCCAAAATGCCCGCACACTCTGAGAGCGAGGCATTTATTGGAATTGCAGGTGGTGTGTGAAGTTATTTTAAAAATGTTTTTTCCTTCCACTTGTCTTTGCGGTAATTTCCTATTTGGCAGTACTTAGAAAAGACCCCCAATAACTCGAATGAAAAGAAATGGTTGAAAAATTGAACTGGGAAAAGCATGCTTAAAGTAAAAGGTGATCATGGGCAATGTTTCCCATACCTCTGGCACTTTGGGATTGTTTTTAAGTTCTTAGGAACCGGAAAATGTACTTTGAGAAACAAACTTGTGCTTATTTATGATTATGACATTAATACCTTAGTGTAACTTCAAAACATTTTTACATTTAGATATGAGACAAAATACAGGTGTTTGAGGCTACAAAAAAGATAAAATAAAAACAACTGAAAAAGATTGAGGAATCATTTTGCATCTATAAATATGGCCAAGAATAACATGCTTAATTCTGATTATTTCCATATTGTTGTTTGTTGCTGTGTAAGTTTTTGTGGGAGAGACTTCCTTTGTAGTGAAAAATATGACCATATAAATGTCCAGAGATCTAATACTCAGAGACCCAGGAAATTTAAAAAGTGTTCTATAATTTTCCAAAATGCTACTTTAATAAGAATTCATTTGATTGGAACTGACTTAATACAGACAGTTCATTCCAAACCTAGTTTATTTCTTAAAATGATTAAAACCTCTTTTCTTAAGATTAGTAATTTATTTAAAAATTTTCAGAATTTTGGCTTATAAGATTTTGAGAAACTAAAAATACCTATAATCTTGTTCTATGAAAAGGTAGAAGACAAGAAAGTTTGTCTTTTATTATAAATAAAAGAGCTATTTTATATGAGTAAAAAACTCAACTTTTAAAAGTGTGATTGAGGAAAAGAATTACATTAGCAGAGTCATAACCCTTTACATTGAAAGAGAATTTTATAAGGGTGAGGCCTTCAGGGTCCATCTAGTCTATTGTATTCATGGTATTATTGAGTCCTATAGAGATTTATCACACCTAGCATTTGAAAGAAACACTTTTCCTCTGTTACAGGAATTGTTTCATTAGAATAGAATTAATTTTTTTGGTAAAGGTTAAAAATACTCATAATTTAGATATCCTGTCTCATGTCAAATTTAGTATATTTAAAATTGATTTACATGTTCTATATAGGTCTTTCATAAAATTTCTATTGCATGTTGCCACAACTACTTCAAACTGTAATTAAAAAAACAACAACAAAACAATATCAAAACTTGACTTCCCTGAAAAAAAAATCTTTGAATTAGGCTAGCTTTACCTTTTTAGGCATTTCTTAAAACCAATTCCATTTTTTCCACTTTGTGATAAGAAATGTTTAACTTTGGGGGATATGTCCTGTCTAATTCAGTTCTGATATTTCGCCTTTTAGACACCTTCAAAATAAATGTATGGTAAAATAACTAACTTCTCTCTCTATTATTTAGAATAATTCATGCCTGGAAATTCTTTAACTTGAGACCTCGGTTGCTTTCCAGCAAATGGGTCCAGAACGTGCCACTTCGCCATAAAGATTATTTTGAACTGAAAGCAACTGAAAAAGACTTAGTAAAAGTTCTCTACCCTTCTCCTTTCTGCCCCAAAGCAAGGCATGCATTTCCTTTTGTAAAAGGTGACATAAATTTCCATTTGTAAAGAGGTTCCCCTCTCCCAGACCAAGCAAACCAGAGATAGCCTTGAGATGAGCTTGTGTGACATGCCTCACTAAACAGTCATCCTCCCATTATTTACCTCTCCTAGGAACCCAAGCCCCTGTTTCTTTGTCTAATCACTCATGTTACAATGGTATATAAACCCTCTCCCCTCCCACACTGGATCTAACCATGTATATCAATTTTCACTGAAGCTCCCAGTCACATAAAATATTAACATCAGTAAAGTTTGTAAACTTTTTCTCTTGTTAAAATGTTGTTTCTTGGTTTAATTTGCAGGTTCCTGGGTTCAGAATTTGAGAGGGTAGTGGAAAACAGTTTTATTCCTTTCCCACAATAGATAATCACCCGCCCCAATCCCTCACTTCTCTCTGCTCTCAAATCTATTCAATTGCATTTTCTCCTCTGGTTTCCAGCTCTTTAATGCATTGTTCTTCCATGTCATCTTACTCAACATGGTTTATTCTATTTTTATCATTTTATCAGTTAAAAAATTTTAAAATCTCAAATGCTTCACTTAAAAAATGCCTTAACAATGAATGAATATGGTCCCACTTGGAGATATAATGTGACATTTGTTATTTTTGGAAGATATATCTTATAGTTATAAGAAATGGGAATCAGTTGGTAAAAATTGAAACACCCTTTTCCATATAGCATACTCTTTGGATTCTCTTTTATGAAACATTGACTTTAAATTTCAAAATTTTGAAAATGTTGTCAAAGCAAGAGTGCTAACAAATTAATCAATTGCTGAAATTTCAAAGTTTTCTCAAATATACAAATGAAAGGAAATAGGCATTAATGTGAATTTCTATAACTTTAATTTTTATAATTTTTCCATCCAAGAAGTTGCTAGGTTTGGGAGTATTGCTGTATTAATACAACAATAGCAATTTCCATATAGCTGGTAATACTGTATATGAGGAGCTGTGTTAAGTGACATTTTTTAATTGAGTCTATACCACAACACTTTTTGGTAAGCACATTATTGTGTCTGTTTGACAGATGGGAAAGTTGAATTTCTATTTCATGCAAAACATGTGTTGAATATATCGGTATGCTTTTCTCTAGTTGACCTGTTTTTTGTTGTAGGGGTCCCTGTCAAGAAGTTTTCAAGGTACAGGAAGGAGCTACTTTGTCCCCCCCCTCCACACAAACAACATGAGGGGTTTAATGACTATTTGAAATTTGCTTTAACCCTCTCTCATGAGATTGGAGGACAAGCGTTCCCATAGGAGAAGGCTGATAAGTCAAAGTACAAATCCACCTATATCTGGTAGTTCAGATTATACCAAATAGGTAGAAAATTGCTAACAATGTCTGGCACCTCTACACTAGGAGAAATGCCAAACAAAACCTTTTATAACCACCCTGGGCATTTTAAACATCTTGAGGCTAAAGTTCTATCCCAGACCAACTAAATAAAAGTTTGTATGGGTGAGGTCTAGGAATCTTATTTTTCACTAGGCATTCTCAGGTGATTCTAAGGCCAAAATCGAGAATAACATAGCATATAGATGAAATATTATCATGTTTAACATTTTCAAAGTAATTGACTTTTGCACATTGGTTTTAGCATCCACTATTAGGAATTGAAAAATGGTAATTTTCTAATCCCATCATTTGCTTAACTTTCTTTAACTGGTGTATTAGTTGATTCAAGGTACCATAATGAAATCCCACAGACTAGGTGATTTTAACCATAGAAATTAATTTTCTCTTAGTTCTCGAGGTTAGAAGTACAGGCTGAAGTGCAGTTGGGTTTGGTTGCCTTTCTTTTTTTATCCTCTCTTTTATTATTTTTATTTTCTTTATTTTTTATTTATATATCACTATATACCTGGAGGTTCTCCCACTATTATCTTGAGTTCCTGTGCTCATCCCTCCGGGTTTGGTTTCTGTGTGAGACTCTCTTCCCAGCTGATAGATAAGTGCCTTCCTGCTGTATCCTCATGTAGCCTCTTCTCTGGGTCAGGAGGAGAGACGGATGCTCTGGTGTCCTTTCCTCTTCTTATAAGGACACCAGAACTATAGATTTAGAGTTCTTCCTTTATGATTTTATTTTAATCTTAATCACTGCCCTAAAAGCCTTATCTCCAGTACAGTCAAGTGAGAGCACCTTCCAACAAGTTCCAGAATTCATTTATTCATTTCCTTCCTTCCTTCCTTCCTTCCTTCCTTCCTTCCTTCCTTCCTTCCTTCCTTCCTTCCTTCCTTCCTTCCTTCCTTCCTTCCTTCCTTCCTTCCTCTCTTCCTTCCTCCCTTCCTTCCTTCCT